>PVKA01012791.1:0-31342 GCA_004027165.1 Ctenomys sociabilis
AGTGATTTCAAAGCCAGCCTAGACTAGTAGTGAAACCTTGTTTCAAAATTTTAAAAAGGGGGGGGGGCTGGGGAGATGGCTCAGTAGAATAAGTGCTTGCCTGGCAAGCGCAAGGGCCTGAGTTCAATCCCCAGTTCCGCAAAAAAAAAAAAAAAAAATTTTAAAAAGGGGGGCTGGGGAGATAGCTCAGTAGAATAAGTGTTTGCCTGGCAAGCACAAGGGCCTGAGTTCAATCCCGGATTCTGCAAGAACAACAACGGTTAAAAAAAAAGAAAAAATGATGAAACTGAATAGCAACACCTTGATTTTGCAATAAGGGTGTTAATAGTGATCTTTGCCAAGGAAGTTTCACAGGAGAAAGCAGTTTACAGCAGTGACCAAGCAGTAAGAATGAGAAGAAAGCAAATGTAGAAACCTGGTTATCTTACAGAAATTGTATTTGGCTTTTTTTTTTTTTTTTCTTTTTGGCAGGGTCTTGCTATGCAGTTCAGGATGGCCTTGTGCTCACTTTTGTAACCCTTAGGCTGGGTCTTGAACTTGCAGCAATCCTCCTGTCTCAACCTCCTTAGTGCTGAGATTACAGGTGTACACCACCACACCCAGTTCTGGGGCTGACACTGCATGCCTTCGATTCCCAGGCCAGCATGGTATGCAGGGCTGCAGATCAAACTCAGGTCTTTGTGCTTTCCAAGTAGGTGCTTATGCCTCTGAGCTATCTCTCCAGCCCATTGGCTTTTTTTTTTTTTTTTTTTTTTTTTTTTTTTTAACCAGAACCAAACTCAGGACCTTGAACTTGCCAGGCAGACACTGTACCTCACAGCAATATCCCCAACCCTTGGCTTTTCTAACTAATGTTAGCTGCAAAGTAACAGCAGACTAGATACCAACCATTATTCACTGAGGGAAAGCCTGAGAGAAAAGGATGTTTATTTGTGGATGGCATTAGTGTCTGTGTGAGTGTGATCCAGGCAGGATACCAAATACATTTACCCATCTGCAGGGCTGTTTGGCACCACAGGCCTAAGGCCTGAGCTTGCATACTGCTGTGTAAAGCAAGTATATTGTGTAGCCCCACCCCATCATCTAGTCCTTAGTCCCTCAGGGATGCAGGGAACAGGGCCACACAGAGTAAGATGGCCAAATGAGAATTGTCATCAGTATGAATCCAAGTTCCCAGCACCTTGCATTATGTTTTAAAAAGTTAGGATCCAAGGGCCTGGGAGATAGCTCAGTGGCATAAGTACCTGCCTGGCAAGCACAAGGTCCAAGTTTAATCCCCAGTACTGAAAAAAGAAAAAAAAAAAAAAAAAAAAAAAGCAGGATCCAGGTGTGGTGGTGCTTCCCTACAGTCCCCACACTTGGGAAGCCAAGACAGGTGAGATAGGATGGCCATCAGCTGGAGGCCTTCCTAGATCACATAGCAAGACCCTGTCTCTAAATAAATCAAAGGCAAGAATGAAAAATGGCATGTTTATGACCAGCACTACTTCTAACAACTATACTTACACATCTAAATAGCTTCTTGGGGGGCTGGGGAGATGGCTCAGTGGAATAAGCGCTTCCCTGGCAAGCGCAAGGGCCTGAGTTCAATCCTCAGTTCCGCAAAAAACAAAAACAAAAAAATAAAATAAATAAATAAATAGCTTCTTGGGAGCCAGGGAGATGGCTCAGTGGAATAAGTGCTTCCCTGGCAAGCGCAAGGGCCTGAGTTCCATCCCTGGTTCTGCAAAAATAATAAATAAAATAAATAAATAGCTTCTTGTCTCTCTGGTGGTGAGGGATAGAAATATCTTAAAACAAGTAAATCTAAAGATTGGGGAGATAGTTCAGTAGAATAAGCACTGGTCTGGCAAGCACAGGGTCCTGAGTTCAATTCCCCGTACCACAAAAAAAAAATAATAATAATAAACGTCGGGGAGATAGCAGCATAAGCGCCTGCCTAGGAAGCACAAGGTCCTGAATTCGACTCCCAGTACAAAATAATAAAAAAAAAAAAAAAAAGGTAATATTCCCTTTTCAGGCAATGTATCCTATGCAAAATAGATTAACACAAGGTCCTCAGCTGTGGAGGGGAGAAAGCAAGTTCCAGAAAGAGAGGAGTGTCATCACCCAACCCGTCGATTATAAACGAAATACAGTAACTTAACAATTGGAGATGTGGCCTGCCACCAAGGGGAGTGAAGACAAGGATGGAAATCTAAGAGCACCAGCACCGGTAGGAGGCTGGTTGTTCAGCACTGAAGACAGAAACCTGGAAACCCCTCTCTGCCTGCCCTTCAGCCTGTCTTCCTTCAGGACACAGGATTTGCTGGGGAGAGCAACCGGCTTGGAAGAGGAAAGCTGTTTTGTGGGACTAGGACAGGACAAGAAGCTCTGGGACACGGGTTTCATATTGGATGTGTCGGGACGGGTGTGGTAGCACCAAAGCACTCCAAGGCTAGTGAATCACATGTAGTAAATCAGCCAGCAGCCACTACAAACTCATAAGCATGTATGACACAGTTTTATAATCCTACCACTCCCTCTACAACGTTCCCGACAAATCTCAAACCTTAGTGCCTATTGCTTTGTGGTGCAAACTACGAGTTCCACGGAGAAGTGGACCCTTTCCTAACTACTCCACCGATAGCTCCCTGGCCTGGGCTGAGCCAGTCGGGGGCACAGGGGCTTAGTGACCAAACTGCTTATAAAGGCGGTGCAGGGGGAAAACGCTACTCCGTAGCGCATGCGTAGAGGTCACGCAACCGCAGTGATTACAGACCCTAGAGTCGAGACACTATCCTGATTACCCCGGGAGCCGGCGTACCCAGCTCCCACTTTCCCGCGCGCCGCCGCTGGAACCGGAAACGGGTCTTCTGTCTGGGCTTCCTTCCGGCTCGCTGGCTCCGGAAGTTGCGGTCCGCTGGTTGGTCTCCAGTCGCCATGGCGCTGGCTGTCCTGCGAGTCCTGGAGCCCTTCCCGACAGAGACACCTCCGCTGGCCGTGCTGTTGCCCCCTGGGGGCCCATGGCCTGCGGCAGGGCTGGGCCTAGTGCTGGCGCTGCGGCCTGCGAGCGAGGGCCCGACGGGGCCGGCTCTGCTCGTGGCGGCCCTGGAAGGACCTGTTGCAGAGACCGAGGTGCGCGGCCCGGGACCCCCCCAGCTGCTGGTCAGCTGCGCGCTGCTGCGGCTCATGGCTCTGGGCTCCGGGGCGCGGGTGCGGGCACGGCCCGTGCGGCGGCCCCCAGCGCTGGGCTGGGCGCTGTTGGGCTCCTCGCCCGGGCCGGGGTTCGGGCCTCGGATGGGACCGCTGCTGGTGAGACGCGGGGAGACCCTACCGATGCCAGGGCCGCGCGTCCTGGAAACGCGGCCGGCGCTACAGGGACTGCTGGGCCCGGGGACGCGACTGGCCGTGACTGAGCTCCGAGGACGTACCAGACCTGGCCCGGAGCCGGGGGACAGCACCAGGCCCCCGCCCCCGCCTGTGGTGTCGTCCTTTGCAGCGCCCAGCACGGCGCTGCAGCTCCAGGGAGCGCTGGGAGGGACCGGAGATGCGCTGGGCGTGAGCCGGACCTGCCTCCGCGGCCTCGGCCTTTTCCAGGGCGAGTGGGTGTGGGTGGCTCGGGCCGGAGAGTCGTCAGACACTGGCCAGCCGCATCTGGCCAAGGTGGAGGTCCTGGACCCTCCTTGGGACCTCGTTGTGAGGCTGGGACCCAGTTCCGGCCAGCCCCGAGAGCAACTGGCCGACTGCCTGGCGTTCGTGCCTTCCACGCTGGCTTTTAATCTCGGCTGTGACCCCCTGGAAGTGGGAGAGCTCAGAATTCAGGTAGGGATGTTGCCCTCTTTCTTGGCGCCATTATTGCAAGGGTAGAGCTATACAAATTAAGACCTCAACTCCTTACTATTATTTTAGACTTTTCACTTGCTGTGCTTTTTTTAGCCTTACCATTCCTAGTAATCAAACATAAGCCACCATAGTGAAGTCCTTTGGAAAGGGCTTTCATCTGTTCACGAGTTAGATGTGGTTTACAGTCAAGTTACCAGGTGTTTGCAGCAGTCTACTGGGTCTAAGCAGGTGTTTATGAGATTGTGAAGTGCATCAAGCATTGTGCTGGATACTCTAGCTACTCTTCATTTAACAACATGTGTCTCCGAGGCCTGCGAGACAGCTCAGCGAACTAAAGCGCCCGCACAGGCAAGGCCTTGGTACTGCCTGCCACGCCAGCCCCACCCGCACCCCCAGGGCAGGCTGGGCGGGCCAGAGAGTCCAGGTGTGGTGTCGGTGTGGTGTAGCACGCCTGAAATACCAGCATCTGTATTCCCAGCGCTGCAGAGGCTGAAAACACGAGGATCACTATGAGTCCGAACTGCGTAGTGAGACCCTGTAACAAATACGTTAGAAACAACAAAAACTTACCTGTTTAACGACTGTTCCGAATTACTATCTGCAGCTTGGATTTATTTCCTATTTTTATGCACAATTCTATACAACTTATTGGTAAAGCGTCAGTGTCTTACCTTGTTTGTACAGTATTGTATGTACAGTATTGAGGTTTTGTTTTATGCGTTATAGTAGTGCATGTAAGAGTTACACAAGTAAAAGCAAAATCATCAAGTTAAAGTTTCCTTTAACCATTATTTGTTCTAAAGATTGTACATACTACATAGACAGTTCCTCATTTAGCAAGCAATCCATTTAATGACCTAACCACAGGAACAGATTCAGTTCAGTCTGGCCTTGAGCTCACTTTGTAACTCAAGCTGGTCTCTTGCAAAGATCATCCTGCCTCACCTCCTGACTGCTGGGATTACAGGCATGTAAAGCCTTTCTTGCTTGCTCCCTACATTTTGTTCGTTTTTTTTTTTTTTTTTTTTTTTTTTTTCCAGTACGGGGAATTGAACTCAGGACCTTGCTCTTGCCAGGCAAGCACTTATTTTACTGAGCCATCTCCCCGGCCCTTGTTCCTTTTTTATAGCATTTATTCTGCCTTGCTATGATTAATCTACGTAATCTTCCAGTGTACCTTGTAAATTCCTTAAAGGATACAGTTTTTATTGTCTTTGGTGCCTGGTGTATAATTTTAATGTTTTGTTAAATACATCCAAAGGTTTTTATTTTTTATTTTTTTTTTTGTCTTTTTGAGACAGGGTCTCACTATGCAGTTCAGGCTGGCCTTAAGCTCACTTTGTAGCTCAGGCTGGTCTCGAACTCACAGCAATCCTCCTGCCTCAGCCTCCCGAGTGCTGGGATTACAGGCATGCGCCACCACGCCCGGCTTATCCAAAGGTTTTTAAAATCTGCTTCTGCTTCAAGAAGATACTTGTAGTGTTTAATTTTTTGGGGGGGTGGTTGAGACAAGGCCTCATATAGTGCAGGCTCAGCTTGATCTCACTGTAATCCTGGCTTGCATTCAAGACAATCCTCCTGCCTCAGCCTTCTCAGTGCTGGGATTATAGGTATGCCCCACCATGCCCAGCAACATTTGTAATGTTTAAGGACATAGATGTACAGCTTAGGCTTTTGCTATTCACTAGCAGTTGGATGGCTTTTTAAGTTGAAGGATCAAGCCTAGTGGCATATGCCTGTAATCCGAGCATTCTGAGAAGCTGAGGTGTGAGAATTGCCAGCTCAGGCTTAGCCTGGACAGTTTTGGGGTTTTTTTGGTGGAACTGGGGATTGAACTCAAGCCCTTGTGCTTGCTAGGGAAGTGCTTATTCCACTGAGCCATCTCCCTGGCCCAGCCTGGACAGTTTTAACAGCTTAGTGAGAACCTGTCTCAAAATGAAAAAAGAGCTGAAGATACAGCTCAGCTCAGAGGCTCTAGATTTAACCTTAGCAGTGCTAAAAAATTAAAACTGCAAAGCTGGAGAAAGAATATACAGGCTTCCTGCATATAATGACACAGTTCCATTCCTGTGAACAGGTCATTACATAAAGTGGTTGCTAAAGAAGGAATTGTATATAGTGTATACATTACAATATTCGGAACAAAAAAGTACTTGGAAAACTCCAACTTGATGACTTTGCTTTTATTTGTATAACTCCTTCATGAAGTACCATAATGTATCACAGAACATAAAACAACCATACTGTACAGTACAATCAGCAAAAACTATAAAAACAAAGTGTACTACACACACAAAAAAGACATTGATGCCCTATGCACAGGTTGTACAAATTTGTACCAAAAAAAGACAAGTCATTGGGGCCAGGGAAATAGCTCAGGAGAATAAGCACTTGCCTGGCAAGAGCAAGGTCCTGAGTTCAATCCCTGATATTGAAAAAAAGACGAGTTATAAGTTTGTCTTTTTGAGACAGGGTCTCACTATGCAGTTCAGGCTGGCCTTAAGCTCACTTGGTATCTCAGGCTGGTCTCAAACTCACAGCAATCCTCCTGCCTCAACCTCCCAAGTGCTGGGATTACAGGCCTGCGCCACCGCACCTGGCTCCACGAGTTATAAGTTTGAACAGGCATGAAGCAGGTGCTTCTTAAACAAGGAATATCTGCATATCAATGGAAGTAGTTTTGGTTTCCTTCTACATGGTAGAAAATCTGCTCTAGTACTCAGGATAGGGCTGGGGAGATGGTTCAGTAGAATAAATGCTTCCCTGGCAAGCCCTGGCCTGAGGTCAATCCCTGGTTCCGCAAAAAAAAAAAAAAAAAAAAAAAAAAAAAAAAAATTTAGGGGGCCTGTCCATTAGCTCAGTTCTTTAAGTGACTGATTAAACAAAGCAATCATGGTGCTGTGGTTCAATCCTCAGATCCTCAAGCCTTACCAGACCTGCCCTGAAGGCAACCTGAGCCAGCCAAAAAAAAAAAAACGCTTCTCAGGATAGAGTTCACTTATCAGAACCAACTGTTTTAGTTTGTTAAGATCATGTCTTTTTCCCATAGCCTGAGTTCAGAGTCCACTAATGTCCACTTGATAGCCCATTGGCTGTCAAGCGACATTCCAAGTCCTTGTAGAAATACTTTTGCCCTCTCACTGGCTGTAGGCCAATTTAAAGGTATACCAGATCCGTCCCTATTATTGGGGAGATTTTTGGAGCTAAAGTCAAGACACAAGGTCACATTGCTTCCTGGTACCCTACAACCAATAATACAGCCCCTCAAGACTGTAAGCTTTGAACACTTAGTAATAATTTCATGCTTCACCTGTGCAATGCTCAGCAGACTACATAGGTGAGAGTAGAACCATACATAGAGGAGGGCGCAGTACTGGGCCAGCTCTCCAGCATGCACTGGGTTCTGAATGTGCTTGAGGGTGTTGGCAAGTAAAATGTAGTGACTGTCAGGAATACTAGTTCAAGCTTCCTGCGCGTGTGCGCACCTGTGAACACAGGCATTGGTTGTTATGAAGCAGAAATGTAAAGGTTTTTGTTACATTATTAAATTTAGGCTTGTCGTATTTTGCAAAAATTTATTAAGTTAAAATATTAAAGAATTGGTGTCACATATACGTGTGTGTGTGTGTGTGTATATATATAAACTATATTACATAGTTTATGGGTAGCCCAAGATACCAGCTGTTCGCTCATTGCTGCCCACAAATGCCAGAGAGTTGACCGCTCCTGTGTTGGAGGGAGAGCTATGGGCTTTCTAGAGAGATAAAGGTTCTGAGAACCAACGAGATAGCTCAGCAGACTAATCGCCTGCTTAGGCAAGCGCAGGGACCAGTGTTCCATTCCTGGTGCCACGTGCCACACCAGCTCTGCCTCTGGTTGCGCTGAGCCTGCTACCAAGACCACACGCCTGTGATCCCAGTGGTAGGGAGGCTGAAAACAGGAAGGTCACTACATGCGAGCCCAAGCCAGGTGGTGAGACACTGTACCAAACACATTAAAAAAAAAAGATATAGGCCGGAGAGCTAGCTCAGTAGAATAAGCACTTGCCTGGCAAGCTGAAAGGCTTGAGTTCAATCCCTGGTTCCGCCAAAACAAACAAAAAGGTGGGAGGTTCTGTTACTTCAGGCCTTTGTAGTTACCTGAAGGGTAGAGGCTGGAAGAGATACTAGCTACCAAAAGACAGGGTCCACCTGACTCTTAAGGAGAAGGTTCTAAGGTGGTGATCATTTCTATTTCTCTGATAGAGATACACGGAAGGCTCCGTCACCCCTGAAGACAAAGGAAGCTGCTCATTGCTGCCTGGGCCTCCATTTGCCAGAGAGTTACACATCGAAATTGTGTCCTCTCCCCATTACAGCACTAGTGGAAATTATGACCAGATTCTTTATCGGCACTTTCAGACCCCCAGGTTTGCTGCCCGCCCCCTCACTCTCCTGTCTCATGCCTCAGAGCCAGGAGCCCCACAGTTAAGCAGTATTTCATCCAGGATCTTCTTGGTGGGTCAGGCAAACAGACATAACTGAACACTGAGGTGGACCTTCCAAACTGAGAAATGTGTTTAATCAGAGAAGACTCCAGCAAGGTACAGGGGCACACCCTTGTAATCCCAGTGCTTAAGAGGCTGAGTGAGGCAGGAGGATTTTGAGTTCAAGGTTCTTCTGAGCAACTTAGATCTTGTCTCAAAATTAAAAAAATAAAAAGTGCTGAGGATATAGAGCCTTTGGGTTGGATCACCAGTACCATGAAGGAGTAGGGGCAAAAAATAAAGCAATAAAAGCAGAGCATGCAGAAGAGAGGGAGAGAGGGATGCAAGGAAAGGGAAGAGAATGTGACAGCAAGCGAGCACACTACAGAAGACCCGGTTTTCTGTGTCTCATTGGTCTGTGTAGTCCCCACCTTTCCCAGGTTAGTCTGAGTCTCCCTGGCTCCTGGACCACTTTGGGGACTCCGGGTGTGCAGTAGACAGACCCCTACAGAGGACTCTGCACCTATGAAGGGGAAGGGGTCAGGCACAGCTTTGCAGGAGCTAACCCAGACACTGCTGTGTTGCAGGATGGTCCAGGAAGGTGATGTCCTGTGTGTGCCAACAGTTGGGCATGTAGAGACTCTGGAAGGAAGTCTGGAGAGACTGCCCAGGTACGCCTCTTCCTCCTGTCCCATCCCTGGGATTTGCCTCTTGGTGCAATTTTACAGTGCATTCTACAGTGCCTCCCTCCCAAATTTTATGGAGTAATTTTGTATCTAAGAATATTCCACTATTGCTGTATATGTTCTGGGGAGAAAAATAAATTCTTCCAGTTCCCAAACAGGTACATGAGTGAAGACAATTAAGAACCACTTCCTGGGGGGCTGGGCTATACATACCTCAGCAGCACAGTGCCTTCCCGGCAAGTACAAGGTCCTGAGTTCAATTGCTGGTATAGCCCCCACACCCCCACAACAGAACCATTGCCTGAGTTAAGTGCAATGCCGCACACCTATAATTCCAGCACTGAGGAGGCTGAGGCAGGAGCCTGAGCTACGTAGTGAGACTCTCAAAACCAATCACTTGAAACCAGAGAGATAGCTCAGAGGCATAAGCACCTACCTGGCAAGCACAAGAACCCAAGTTCAATCCCCTAGCCCTTCTCGCTGTGTGGTCTTGGCCCCAGAGCCAGACATGATGGTGCATGCCTGTAATCCCAGTACTTGGAAGGTTGAGCCAGGAGGATCTCTATAAGTTCAAGACCAGCCTGCAGATTACAGAAAGTGAGCACAAGGCCAGCCCAAACTGCATAGTGAGACCCTGTCTGAAAAACAGGGCCAGCCAGAGAGCTCAGCGGACTGAAGTGCCTGCTTGGAGACCACTGAGATGGCCATTGAGACCGGGCGTGGTGGCACATGCCTGTAATCCCAGCACTTGGGAGGCTGAAAACAGAGTCACTGAGTAGGAGCTACACAGTGAGACCCCATAGGCCCTGTACTAAAACAAACAAACAAAAACTTCTTAGGGCTGTAGCTGAGTGTGTAAGACTTTTTGTGTTCTACCACCCGCAGTGCTATAAACTGCCTGCTGGCTCTGGGCAGTGCTTATCCTCAGACTGTCTGGTAGTCTTGGGTAAAGTGAAACAGTAAGAATAATTTAAAAGGGTCCAGAGTAACCATGTTAAAAAAAATAAATAAATAAAAGCTGTAGCTCAAAAATAGATAAATAAAAGGGGCTAGGAGTGCAACTCAGTAGCATAGTACTTACCTAGCATGTTGGAGGCCCCAGCTCCCATCCCCAGAACCACCAAAAAAATACAAGGGCTAGGGAGGTAGCTCGGTAGAATAAGGGCCAGATTGTACTTATAGTCACTTCCCGGTTCTGCTTCTCTTAATTTCTTTTTTTTTTTTTTTTTTTTTGGGTGGGGGGAGACAAGGTCTCCCTCTGTGAGACCTTGGTTCAGGTTGGCCTTGAGCTCACAGCAGTCCTCCTGCCTCAGCCTCCTGAGTGCTGGGATTACATGTGTGTGCCACCACTCCTGGCCATGCCTCTTAAATTTCGCAAACATCCTCAAGGTCACTTTATGTGGGGCAACTGAACCCTGCCCTTTGTATTTTTTCAAAAGAAAACAGGCATGAGGGCTTCCCAAAACAGACCAGCAATCTGGCTGTGCCCCTGGACTTGGCTGGCTTAGGCTTACAAAAAACCACCTTCCTCCTGGGTGCCAAGCATAGTGCTCTTCTCTAACCAGGTCTAGGAAGCGGGGCCAGGTCAAGCAAGCAGAGTATCTACCTCAAGGACAGCCTGGGCTCTGGGTGGCCCTGAGGTCCTGTGCTCCCAGAAAGAAACTGCGCTGTGCTGCGCTTCTGGAGCCAGCTGCTCCACTCGGATAGGTTCCAGGGCTTCTACCCCACCTCCCAACCCCGACAGCATTGTCCCTCCTGTCTTGTGCAGGACTCCATTGTACATAAGAGCCTGGGTTTGATGCTAGACTGTAGACCCACCTGTCATTTACATAATTAGAATGTCATGGTTTTCTGGGCTGGTGGAAGAGCTCAGCATGCATGAAGCCCTGGGTTCAGGCTCCAGCAGTTTTCTTGTGTTCTAGTTTATACCAGTCACTGCCACCTGTAACACCAGAGTTATAAAACCAGCCTATTCTATTCTGCCTTCTGTGGCAGGGCACTCCCAACCCACATCACTGGCAGAAGGAGCAACTTAGCAGCTGTGTAGGAGTGTGAGCAAAAGCATTCACACCCTGAGTGGACCTTAAAAGCACCCAGCTTAAGCCAGGTACAGTGGCACATGCCTGTAGCCCCAGCACTCTGGGAAGCTGAAATAGGAGGATTGAAAGTTCTCACCCAGCCTGGGCAATTAATTTAGTAACACTCTGTCTCAAAAAGTATGAGGAGTGGCAATATAGTTCAGTATGAAGATACTGGGGCCAGTCCCAAGGACTCTTAAAAAATAAATTTCAGAAAGGAGTTGGCTGGGGTGATAGCTTGGCGGTCTAAGCACCTGTCTGGCAACCAGAAGGACCTGGGTTTGATCCCCGATATCACATGCCATGCTGGCCCAAGAACCCCAAGCACACCATGCCAGCCCTGAAACCGGGCATAGTGGTGCGAGTCTGTAGTCTCAGTGCTGGGGAAGCTGAGATGGGAGGATCACTGTGAATCCAAGCTGTGCAGCAAGACCCTGTACCAAATTTTTTTAAAAAAGGAGTTAAGAGTCTGGCTGTGTCATTGCCTTGCTGCCTGAGGATAAAAAAGGTAAGCAGTTTGTGTATGGGAGGTTAGGTTATTAGCTGCCGTGTGTGCCCGCCCCCCTCTCTGTTAGCAGAATGAATAACAGTAATGGTACTTCTAGCCAGTATCTGCACAGTCCTGATTCTGCCTCAGAATTACTGGGCGAGTGCTAGACAAATACAGATGCATAAAGCTGCACTTCAGACCAACTGGCTAGGGCTCAGGATCAGCCTGGGCCCTGGGCAGGCTTCCCCCCATGTTAACTTTAAAAATTGAGATATAGTTCACATACCCTAAAATACATACTGCATGTGTTTGGGCATGTATATGTCCAACGTCAAACCTCAGGCTAATCAGGGGCTCTATCATTGAGACACCTCCCTATCCCTAAAATTCATGATCATCCTGCCTTAGCCTCCTGAGCGGGTTGGATTACAGGTGTGTGCTGCGTGTGGTACCCCTTAGAGTCCACAGTTCAGGAGGGCGTGGTGGTGCAATCCTGTAGTCCTAGATCTTCAGATGGAATCGTGTAATGCATGTTCAGTGATTGATTTTGTTTTTTTTTTTTGGGGGGGAGGTGTCGTGCTAGGGTTTGAACCCAGGGCCTTGTGCATACATGACAAAAGAGCTCCACCACTGAGCCACATCCCCAATCCCAGTGATGTTTTTTTTTTTTTTTTTTTTTTTCTTTTTTTGTGGCCTGCTCAGCCTGCCCTGAGGGTGGGGCTAATCTGGCCTGTGGTTCAGGGGATCAAACTGGTTCCTGCAGTGGCCTAAGCTTGCCTAAACAGGCACTTTAGATCGCTGTGCTATCTCCCTGGCCCCCATGTGATTGTTTTTTAAAGCTTCCTACCTAATTCAAGAATAGAGAATCAGATTAGTCATTAAATGTCATTATTAAGGACTCTATAGTTAGACCCTGTAGGTTATAGCATCTCTGTGAGGTCCTGTGCCACAGGGATGCCTTGGAAGAAGAGCCTGCTCCAGAGCCGTGGTGATGACTCGGATCCACACGCTGCTTCGTGTGCAGCACCTTCTCCCATTTCAGTGAGTGAGAGGCAGGCGCATTCCCAGGCTTTCTGACTTTGGCATGGGAGTCACTGAGGGACAGGCATAGCTCCTGACTTGAAAATGTATGTGGTGTAAGCCCAACTTGGTGGCTACAGCTTGATGTAAAGGCCTTGGGTTCAATCCTCAGTATTGCACACAGCCCTGCAAAGCATGGTGGAAATTCAGAAAGCTCATCTAGGGGGCCAGGAAGATGGCTCAGTGGAATAAGCGCTTCCCCAGGCAAATGCAAGGGCATGGGTTCAATCCCTGGTTCTGCCCCCCCCAAAAAAAAAAAAACAAGACACAGAAGGCTCATCTGCTCTCCTTCCCTTGCTTCATATACCCTGCCACATCTTGGGGCACTGATCTGTGCTGCTCTTGACTTTGTCCCCCACGATTGGGGTAGCCCAGGTGTCCTTGGAAAGGGAGGTGGGGGTGGGGTCTGGGCTTCACTGGACCTTTTTCCTACAGGTGGCATGAGATATTCTTTAAAGTGAAGAAAACCATCAGGGATGCTCCAGGTGGGCCATCCAGCACCTACTTAGCCGACACCACACACACCTCCTTGTACATGGTGAGACCCGGTGGGAGCCAACCAGATGACCCGGTGCAGGCAGGGCTCAGATGTGATGCTGCTTCCCCTCTCCCAGGTGGGCTCCACCCTAAGCCCTGTGCCCGCACGCGCTTCCAGAGGGCCTGGTCTCTGGAACAGCTTATCTCCTCCCGGCCTGGAGGCCTTGGTAACTGCACTCTGCACTGCCCTGAAGCCCCGTCTGCAGCCAGGGTGAGTGAGGCTGTTCCACAGGGCTCTGTTCTGCTCAGGATATGGGTCTGGGGGCAGCCAGAGGACGGTGCCTAGTGCTCTGCCCAGGTCTGTGTCTCCCCAGCTGCTGGGCCTAGCATGGGCCCCTGAACTGCTCTGTTCTATAGCAGACTTGCAGGTCTTTCCTGAACATCCTTTGCCTGTCCCCACCACCCAGTCTGTATGGGGGAAGATCCTCCTCCCAGGCAGCTGTCTCTGGGCTGGCCCTGCCCTTGGATACCCACTGGCCAGCCTGGCCCTGAGGTCATAGCATCTAGCACCAGAGGCCCAAGTGTAGGTCCAGACCCCTGCCTGATGCCACTCGGCACTATTGGGGCTGGCCTTCCTGAAGGCACAGCTAAGCAGAGCACTGGCCTGGCTGAGGGGTGCATCCCTTCCCCTGGCCAGAGCTCTAGAGGCCTCACCAAGCAGAGGGGACAGGCCGAGGATCCCTGTGTCATAGGGACCCCAACGGGGATCTGTTCTCTGTTTGCAGGGGCACTCTGCTGACAGGTACAAGCTGTGTCCTCCTGCGGGGCCCCCCAAGGAGTGGAAAAACCACTGCAGTGGCTGCTGCCTGCAGTCGCCTTGGGCTACACTTGCTAAAGGTAAAAATCTCTGGCTCCCCAGCTTCAGACAGCTCTTCCTCCTCTCCCCTCCCAGGCATGTTCCCACAAGGCAGAGTTGCAGGGTCCTAGCAAGGGGGGCCAGGAAGTAGTCAGGACATCCAGAGGTGGGTCATGGTCACTGTTCTTGTTCAACCCAGCCGTACCCTTCAAAGACAGCCTGTGTGTCCTGACTTCCCTGTCCCCCATCATGCCTGTCCCTTGCATACAGACCCTTGACATGCATTCCGCTCCCCAGGTGCCCTGCTCCAGCCTCTGTGCAGACAGCAGTGCCGCCTCAGAGGCAAAACTGCAGGCCACCTTCTCCCGGGCCCACTGCTGTCGTCCTGTCGTCCTGCTGCTCACAGCTGTGGACCTGCTGGGCCATGACCGTGACGGGCTGGGGGAGGACTCTCGGGTGGTAGCTGCTTTATGTCACCTCCTCCAAGACAAGGACCACCACAGCAGGTGTTTGCGCAAGGGCTAAGCTCAGCCTTGTTCTTGCAGCACCCAATGGCTTCTCAGAAACCCACAGTGTTTAAAGGGAGGACATAGCTGGGCATTTCCTGGGGATGCTGGGTTGAAGGAATATGCCACATCTGCCCACTGTGTGCTCCCATGGCAGGAGGAGGCGCAGGTCCCCCATCCCTGCCACCGCACTCCCCTGACCCTCAGTCCCGTGCCTGCCTCCAGCTGCCCTCCACTGATGGTTGTGGCCACCACAAGCCGGGCCCAGGACCTGCCTGCCGACGTGCAGGCAGCATTTCCCCACGAGCTGGAGGTGCCGGTGCTGTCTGAGGGCCAGCGGCTCAGCATTCTGCAGGCCCTCACTGCTCACCTGCCCTTGGGCCAGGAGGTGAACCTGGCACAGCTGGCGCGGCAGTGTGCGGTGAGTACCCTTGCAGGGACCAGGGTAGATGCCCAGGGTGCCTGCTCACCATGCCTGCTCAGGTTCCTTCTGTGGCTCCTTAGGGGTTTGTGGCAGGGGACCTGTGCACCCTTCTCACCCACAGCAGCCGAGCAGCCTGTGCCAGAATCAAGAGCTTGGGGTAAGGGGGGGGGAGAGAAGGGAACTGGTGGGTGGACTTGGCTTTTCAGATGGCCCTTAGCCTACCTGTTTCTCTGCAGGTCAGGGGGCAGCTTGAGTGAGGAGGACGAGGCAGAGCTGTGTGCTGCCGGCTTCCCCCTCCTGGCCGAGGACTTTGGGCAGGCGCTGCAACAGCTGCAGACCGCTCACTCCCAGGCTGTGGGGGCGCCCAAGGTAGGCCCTCCCTACCCCATGCTTGGAGTCTTGGGAAGGGACACAGTGCCCCCACATGCACACCCCAACTTTATGCTCCTTCCCTAGATCCCCTCAGTGTCCTGGCATGATGTGGGCGGGCTGCAGGAGGTGAAGAGGGCAATCTTAGAAACCATTCAGCTGCCCCTGGAGCACCCAGAGCTGCTGGGGCTCGGCCTACACCGCTCTGGCCTTCTGCTCTATGGCCCCCCAGGCACTGGAAAGACTCTGCTGGCCAAGGCAGTGGCCACAGAGTGCAGTCTGACCTTCCTCAGGTATGTAGGTCAGCAGGGTGGGGAACACGAGGGCCTGTCTATCAGGCAGCTATGCCCAGTAAACCACTTGCTCTCACAGTGTGAAGGGGCCAGAACTCATCAACATGTATGTGGGCCAGAGTGAGGAGAATGTGCGTGAAGGTGAGCAGTTGAGACAGCCTCCAGCCCTCCCCACCTCCCTGGGGCACTGATATCTTACCACTGTCAGGCCTCTGTCCAGCCAGGTCTGGGCCTTGGGATGCCATGCCCTGGCTCCCTACCCTCCCTTGAGCCCCTCGCTCAGTGTTTTCTAGGGCCAGGACGGCTGCCCCATGCATCATCTTCTTTGATGAGCTGGATTCCTTGGCACCAAGCCGGGGAAGAAGTGGGGACTCTGGAGGTGTGATGGACAGGTGAGTGGGCCCAGGATCAAATCCCTGGCCTTTTTTACTTCTGGATAAAATGATAGAAGATGAAAGGAGCCCCTGGAGGAGAGGGTCCTGAAACAGCAAGAGAGTAGGGCTGGTGTGCAGCTGGGCCCACAGCTGAGTGGCCAGGAAGAGGCAGGGTGCAGCCTGATGACAGACTGGGGACTCCGGCCTGCTCCTGCCCCTGCAGAGTGGTGTCTCAGCTCCTGGCTGAGCTCGATGGGCTGCACAGCACCCAGGATGTGTTTGTGATCGGAGCCACCAATAGACCAGACCTTCTGGACCCTGCGCTCCTGCGGCCTGGCAGGTGGGCCTGAGGACTGCTTGCGCTTTCCAGCCCTACTGGGGCTCTGCCCCATTCTATGCCTCTGTCACCCCTTGTGGCTGATATGCTTTCACTGCCTGTTTCCCTAAGATTTGACAAGCTGGTGTTTGTTGGGGCAAGCGAGGACCGGGCCTCCCAGCTACGTATTCTGAGTGCTATCACACACAAGTACGCCCAGGGTCTGGGGTGATGAGGGGGTGCGTGGTGTGCTGGACAGCTGCTCAGTGCTGGACTGCAAGGGAGGAGGGTGGTGACACCAGCAGGAGTGACTCTTTTCACCAACAGGTTCAAACTTGAGCCCTCAGTGAGCCTGGTGAATGTGCTGGACCGCTGCCCTCCCCAGCTGACGGGAGCAGATCTTTACTCACTCTGCTCTGATGCCATGACGTCTGCCCTCAAACGCAGGGTTCATGACCTGGAGGAAGGTGAGCCCTTGCAGCCCTGGAGCTCAGTCATGAAACCAGTGGGGGCCCCTTGGGGCTCTGAGCAGAAAGGTCCCTTTCCTAAGATCTACTTTGTCTACTGTAGGGCTGGAGTCTGGGAGCTCCACCCTGTTGCTCACCATGGAGGACCTGCTACAGGCTGCTGCCCGACTGCAGCCCTCTGTCAGCGAGCAGGAGCTGCTCCGGTACAAGCGCATCCAGTCCAAGTTTGCTGCCAGCTAGGAGTCCTCAGAGGATACCCACTGTGGCCAAAGGTACCTCTAGGCTCCTCAGAGCCCCAAGAGGAAAGGACTTCTTCAGGATCAGCCCATCTAAAAGTCACCTCCATAGGAGGTCCCTCAATGCAGAGGTGTCAGAGCCTCAGTACATGTTCAGGGCTATCTGCTGTTTTTTCCATGCCAGCCTGAGACTGCCAGCTGCTGTTCAGGAGGCCTAGTTTCAGGACAGCCCTACCTATTTTGCAGCAGAAAATAAAGTGTGTGCTGCCCCCTGCTGGTGATATGGAGCGCTGCATGGGAAGAGCATGATGCTCCTGACAGAAACTCAGGCAGGATTTTGACAGACACAACTTTTATTATAATATTTCTGCTCCGCTTGAGTGAACCATATTGCTGCTCCTGGGGCCACGTTCACTCTGTCTTCTTGAGCACATGGATGAAGTAACAGGGAACATAGGCCTGGCCCGGTTTGTATGGCTTGAAGTCACCTAGGACACTGTGTTGGCACTTGCCCCCGAAGGCTGCTTCGAGCAGTTCTGTGAAGGGCGCCAGGCAGTGTGGGAAGTAGGAGAGCCGGAACTTGCTGCACCGGGGGGCAAACAGTGAGGTTGTGGGCTCAGCTTCCCACCACCACCCCTGCCCAGCCAGACTACCTGAAGCGCGGGGCACCATCCTGGCCAGCATCTGGCACTTGCACGGTGTAGTCCAGTGTCACCATATGAGCTTTGTTGTTCACTGTCAGCACCGATGTCGTGATGTCCTTGGTCAGGTCACTCTAGCAGCAGTGTCAGAGCAGCAGTGTTAGCCTCTGTAGTACCAGGGCCGTGGACCCAGGTGCACCTGCCCCAGAGCCCACCTTGTAGTAGATGTTCTTCCCTGGAGGGGCGCAGCCTGTGCTGAGGATGTAGTCATAGTTGCGATGGTCGATGACCAGCAGGCCGCCTGGCCGTACCATGCTTGCAATGTTCCTGAGTGCCAGCCGGTGCTCACTCTGGTCACCTGGTCTCCACACAGGAGAGAGGCTCAGTCACCACCCTCCTTCCCACATCTCCCTCCAGAGCCAGAAAGGATCATCTGCTCACTCTAGAAAGTAGGCGCTGGGGCCACACTGCTCACCTTTGCAGTCCGGCAGGTGGGCGAAACTGTTCCCAAGGCAGATGACGGCATCAAAGCCACCACCATCCGGCCGGTGTACATCTTTGTCCAGAGTCATCCAGTTGGCTTCCTCAATGACTAGGGGACAGGAGGGGGCACAGACAGTAGCATCTCACTCCTTCAAGGCATTTCTTCAGAATGCTGGGCTTGGGGATGGGGAGATTGGGCAGGAAGGAGGGCCGTATGCTTAGGGGTTGTGATTATGGGTAGAGGGACAAGCATGAGTCTGTGAGCTCTCTAAGCCAGGCATGGGGATGGACACCATCTGAATGTGTCCAGTATGAAGGCCCAAGGTTCAGAGTACCAGGAAACAAAACCAAACCACCTAATGCTTCAGATGCATAGTCCACCAGTCAGAGCCTGCAGCAGGGGAATGCTGAGCCCAGCAATTCAAAATCAGCCACTACAGCCAGCAAGATAGCATCCCAAGGTCTGGGCACATGCCTGGAATCCCTATATTCTTTATTTATTTATGGGTTTTTTTTTTTTTTTTTTTTTTTTTCTGTCTTTTTGAGACAGGGTCTCGCTATGCAGTTCAGTCTGGCCTTGAGCTCACTTTGTAGCCCAGACTGGTCTCAGACTCACAATCTTCCTGCAGTCCTCCTTCCTCAGCCTCCCGAGTGTTGAGATTACTGGCATGCACTGCCACACCTGGCTATCATATTCTTGGGAAGCTGAGACAGGATGATTGAAGGTTGAAGCCCTGTGTGGGCCATGTAGGCCTATGCTATTTCGAGAAAGGCCAGGAAGTAGTTCAGTGTGGAAGTCCTGGATTTGGTCCCCAGAATTGAAAATAAAGTCTGGCTCTTGATTCCTGATACCACTTGTGAGACCCAGGTTTTCTCTAGGGAAATGACAGTAATGTGGTTCCCAAGCCAAAGAGAAGATGACCTAGGTGTCCAGGGCGTCACAAAAGGGACAGACATACCCCACTTGTCAAAGGCTGGGTCTCGCCGCCGGTTCCAGCGCTCTTTCAATGCATACTTGAGCATCTTGTCACTGGCATCCACGCTTGTCACACTGAAGCCCTCTTCCACCAGCATGATGGAGTCCACCCTGGGAGAAGGGCAGCCTGGTTGGGGAGGTGTGGGCTGCAGGCTGCACCTCTGCCTCCTTTCCCTGACTCAGAGGACCTCAAACATCTGTTCACCAGACTTTTTTCCCTTTTTATAACACACCTTTTCCTCAGAGCTGGGCATTAATGTTTGAGGCACTCCTGCAAGGGGTAAGGACCAGCCCCATGATAAAAGGGGCAGTGGAGGCTCCGAGGTGCCCTAGGCGGGTGGCCTGTAGCCCCTGGTGGATTCCCACAGGTCTGAGATCTATAAAAGTTCCTGGCGCAGGCACCCTGCACAGGCAAGTGTTCTTAGCCCACCAAGGCCCTTTCTCCGAGGGATAGTGGTAGAGTGAGAACGCCAGCCACAACACTGGGCCTTGGTCCCCACCCGCGCCTCTGTTTGCCCTGCTACTCACCCAGTGCCACAGGCCACGTCCAGCACTCGCTGACATCCGTGCTGGCGCAGCAGTCCCAATAGCCACGCTTTGTACTCGGCCCTGCGGCTACGCGTGTCCCCAATGTATAGCTGCCACACGCGTGCCGCCTCCCCATCTGCATACTGGTCCGGGACCCCCTCGGCTGCTACTCCTAGAGAGCGGGTGCGGTAGATGCTGTCCACCATCGCGTCTCTTTGCAGCGCCGCAGCCTAGCCGCTAGCCGCGCCAACATTTATCAGAGGCCCGTACCACACTTGACCAATGGCAGTGGAGCGCGGGGACACACCCCCACCTGGCTTCCTCCTCTTGACCCCAGCTGCGAAAGGTGGAACAATTACCCAGCTGGTTAACCGCCCGCTTCACTCAGGTTGATTTTTTTTTTTTTTTTTTAATCTGGGGGTGTTATCTCTTTGGCTCCACCCCACCTAAGTTGAGAAAGGAAGCAAATTTCAAACTCCGCTCAGACTTGATCCCCTGTGCGGGTGGGGCTGGACCCGCCCACCACAGAGGAAGGAGGGATGTCCCGCCTACTGAGCGAGGCCATGTGGGCACTCAGTTGTGCTGGCAGAGCCTTAGCCTTAGGGGGCCACCGTGCACCTGGAGACCCCAGCGTCATGCTCCTTGAATTCAGACCTGGTCTGGCATGGTGGTGCACGTCTGGAATCTTGGCGGGGAACAGGGCAGGGAGACCAATCTGGGCAATTAGGAGACGCTGCTTCAAAATCTAAAAGGCTGAGGCAGGAGGATTGTTATGAGTTCAAGACCAGCCTGAGCCGGGCGTGGTGGCTCATGCCTGTAATCCCAGCACTCGGGAGGCTGAGGCAGGAGGATTGTTGTGAGTTCGAGACCAGCCTGAGCTACAAAGTGAGTTTAAGGCCAGCCTGAACTGCATAGTGAGACCCTGTCTCAAAAAGACAAAAAAAAAAAAAAAAAAAAAAAATCTAAAAGGGCTGGTGTGCAGCTCCATCAGGGGACACCTCTAGGTTTGACCCCTATATTTCAGTACTATGAAGAAGAAAACAAACTGCTAACAGCTGGTTGCAGTGGTGGCACCTGTAGTCCTGGCCCCAGAGAGATGAAAGGGCCACTGGAGCCCAGGAGTTGGAGGCCAGCCTGGGTGACACAGAGCCAAAAAGCAAACCAAAAGAGCCCTGTTGCACACTAGAGACCACCTGCTGCTGCTGGCTCACATCTGCAGTCCCAGCACTATGAAAAACTGGGGCAGGAGGATGGCAAGTTTGAAGCCAGCCTGAACAGGTTAGCAAGGACTAGGGCTCATTACCGACTCTCGGTTCCACCCCCAGAACCACTTAAATAAATCACTGGCCTGCAGGGAGAAGTCTAGTGTCATTTTATGGTACTTGCTGCTACATTGCTCTCAGTCACATCCACAGGCCGTGGTATGGTTGGTCTACATCCCCCTTTCACCCCAGAGCAGGATTCTCATATTTCTCTCCTGTGACAGAGCTCAAACATGTCACCAAACAAATCCAAGATCTGCAGAAGAGCCACCTGCCAGGCCGGCGAGATAGCTCAGAGGTCTAAGCACCTGCTTAGGCAAGCACCAGGACCAGGTTTGAACCTGGTACCACATGCCATGCCACCCCCACCCTAGGCACGCTGAGCCAGCCACCCACCGGGACTGGGCATAGTGACGCACACCTGTAATCCTGGCCTGCATAGTGAGACTCTGGGCCAAATACATTAAAAAAATAAAGAAAAGAAAAGCCACCTGCTTCTGTGTTTGTAGCCTCAGAATGAGAACAAAGAAATACATTCTCCCCTAATCCTTCTACCTCAGTAGCAACCTGAAGCTGGAGGGAGGCCTAATTGTCTTCACTTTGTCTCCTTCGCACATAGGTGGTCTCAGAGTCTTGGGACAGGTCAATAGCATCTTGGTCTCAGGCATATCGGCTGAGCTGAGTTGTGTGCACCTATGGTGCCAGCTATTCTTCTGGAGCCTGAGGCAGGAGGATTGACAGTTCAAGGCCAACCTCAAGAACTTAGTGAAACCCTGTTTCAAAAAGAGCTGGAGTGTTGCTCAGTGACAGTGTTTTGCTAGCTGACATGTATGAGACTCTGGGCCCCACCCCTGGCTTTGCAAGGAAAAGAAACAGGTGTGTGTGAGGTTTATTCATGAATGAGAACTACAGGGTTGCAGTGAAAGTCTGGATGGACAAGGCTCCACATGTAGGGAGCTGCCCTTTACACTACAGAGCTCACGATGGGTGTATTTATTTTTGCAGTACCAGGAATTGAACTCAGGACCTTGCACTTGACAGGCAGGTGCTTATGTGCCTGAGTTATATCCCCAGCCTTGATCTGGGTATTTATAATGGTAATTTTCTGGCCAGTATCAAACGCCTTACAAAATTTACATTAAAACAACACAAGTTTTTTTTTTTTTTTTTGTCGTTTTGAGACAGGGTCTCGCTATGCAGTTCAGGCTGGCCTTAAGCTCACTTTGTAGCTCAGGCTGGTCTTGAACTCACAACAATCCTCCTGCCTCAGCCTCCCGAGTGCTGGGATTACAGGCCTGCGCCACCACGCCTCCCAAGTTTTAACCCAGGTAGGTAAATAAAGGACTTAGTAAAACCATTTCCAAAACAAAATTTCTTTTAAAGGTTAGGTCCCGAGTTCTATTCTCAGTAAAATAAAAAAATAAAAAAAAAGAGGTTAGATATGCCGCTCAATGTGAAGGACCTGGGTTCAGTCCCAGTATGTATTGGTGGTGCTACATGGAAAAACTACACACAGCCACCTGGAGATGAGGCAGATTCTCGGAGCTACCTTGGATTAAGCCCCAAAAGGACCAGAGACTTCACCATCTTCACCAGCAGTTCTTCATCTTATTTATTTTGCAGAGCTGAGGTCTAACCCAAGGCAGTGACCACTGACTCTACCCCCAGCCCCAGCCAGGGTTCAGTTCTCATCACTGGTCAGGAACCAGCTTGTGGTCTGTCCACAGCGCTTGCAGTGTGGTTGATGGGCACATACAGAGACCGGTCTGACAAGACTGGTGCACAGGAGCCCTGTCCCTCGCAGGACAGTCAGGCTCTCAGCACTGAGCACTCACCTGGCACATACAGCACTGGGTTCCTTTCCAAGCACAGCAGCAACCACAGAAGGCAGAGATGTCTGTGAGGTCCAAACCCAGCAGGCCTGCAGCACAGCTGCCGCCCAAGTGAGCTTGCTAGGTGCCTCGTGCCCAGGTGCGACAAGGACACCTTATTCTGACAGGTTTTATTTATTTTTTTTTGGTGGAACTGGGGATTGAACTCAGGCCCTTGCACTTGCCAGGGAAGTGCTTATTCCACTGAGCCATTTCCCTAGCCCTCTGACAGGTTTCTGACATGGGGCTGAAACCTAGTTGACTTGAGCCCCGATGTGCAAAGGTGGGGCTCAATGCCAATTCAGAAAGACATCTACTTAGGAAGCAGGCCGGATGGAGACTGACTAGTGATATCACCTGGGCCGTGGGGACACAGCAGAGTCCTTGCCTCAGCCACAGGTTAAAGAGCAAGTAGTCCCAGCACCACCACCCTCGGGGCATGGGGCTGCGATTGGGTCCCTGGGCTGACACCCTGGAAGCTGATAGGGCTTTAGGAATCAATGACATTCTGGGACAGAGGTAAGCCAGGCACCCAGGTGCTGTGGGCTAGTGATGGAACAGGGAACTCAGACTGGGCACAAAATCCAGGCAGGGTCCTAGGTCCTCCTGTGCTGAAGGCAGGTGGAAGTGGTGGAGCCTGGACAAATCCTAGCCTCAGCAGAGGCACAGCTGTCACAGCTGCACTCTCCACCAGCCTGCCTGGGAAGGGCTACTCCCTGGGCCGGGCCTCTGCGGTTCCTGCAGCTCTGCAATTCTAGTCTCAGGCAGAAGGGTGTTCATGTGGTGGGGCATGACCTCCCTATTCTCTCACCCTCCTCGACTTCATCACAAGACCTTTTTTTTTTTGAGGAACCAGGGATTGAACTCAGGCCCTTGCGCTTGCCAGGCAAGTGCTTATTCTACTGAGCTATTGTCCGGCCCTAAGACCACTTCTTGTCTGTCTTTCTGATGGACTGGGGCCAAGCCAAGCACGTGTGCTAAGTGAGCACTCTGCCTGCCTGGCCTAGCTGTTCCCAACTTTGGTGGTCTTGCTGGTGTGGAGGGTCAGGCTCAAGCAACTGAACCAGGTCAGTGTGGCTAACAAAGGGCCGGGAGTAGGGGGAGGGTCCCAGGGGCTAGGGAAGTGAAGGACTTGGACTCTGAGCCCAAGTTCCAGCTATGCCATTTATGACCAGGACCCGTCATGGACTCTACTTCCCTGTGTGTAGTCAGGGTTCAAATTAAAATCAACTTCTAGGGGCCAGCAAGACAGCTCAGCAGTCTAAAGCATCTAAGGTAAACTTAGGCAACTACAAGGACCTGGTTTGATCCCTTGCACCACACACTGCACCAGCCCCACTCCCAGAGCAGGCTGAGCCAGCCACAAAAACCAAACCAAACCAACAAAAAAACTGGTGTAGGCCTGTAATTCCTGCACTGGGGAGGCTGAGGCAGGAAGATCACAGTGGGTTCTAGGCCAGTTTGAACTACATGGTGAGACCATCTCAAAAAACAAAACAAAACCCACCATTAACAAGGCCCTGCTCCCTGCCCAGCACAGTCTGGGAGCACCTGTCCATCACTCCACTACCTACAAAACACAGGGTAGGGCCAGCCAAATAGCTCAGCAGATTAAAGCACTTGCAAGCAGGTGCAGGGGCTGGGGGAATCAATCCCTGGGCCTTCTGAGCCAGTCCCACAGATAGGGGTGCACTGAGATGTCAATTGAGACTGGGTATGCTGGCGCCCGCCTGTAATCCCAGCTCTCAGGAGGCTGTAAACAGGCAGATCACTACAAGTCAGATCTAGTAGTGAGACCCTGAACACCCTGTAGACCCTTCCCTAAAAAATACAGAACAAAATAAAAAGAACACAGGGTAAATGGGTTGCTGAGGACAAGATATCCTCTTCTTGGTGGTTCTGGTCTGCCTTGAGCTTCAGAGATTGAGCAAGTGTGATAATCAGGGAATAAGGTCCAAGAATAAGTAGGGCAGACAGAGGTTGGATGACCGGTCCAGAAAAAATACAGGACCTAAGGAAGGTACAGGGACAACAGGGCAAGAGGTGACCAGGACACAGTGCCTGCGACATAGTGCAAAGAACAAGCAGGGGCTGAAGGTGAGGGCAGTTGCCACCTACCCAGGGTCACAGGAGGTGGGACAGGGTCACTGTACCTCACTAAGCCTTACTGGAAGTAGCCCCAGGTCTGCCCTGCATTGCCACTTGACGGGTCTGTAAGGGGCGGGAGGCCACAGGCACTGCAGGGCCTCAGGGAAAGGACGCAGGAGTCACAACCAAAAGACCAACAGGTCTTTACTCCCAGAGCCCCAGAAGGGATGGGCACAGGGCTGGGATGCAGTCTTGCTTCTTGGGGTACAGGGGAGGGAGATAAGAGCCTGGGCACCGTCCTTGACATCTGCAGATATCTTGTGTGGTTCCAGTATCTGATCCTGTCCCTCCTGTGTCACACTGGGTCTTACAAGTCCCGACCCTGCAACCACTTGAAGCTCAGGCCAGGAGGGAAACCGTGGCTGCTGTGTGCCCATCGTGGTCCTGAGCTGCGGTGTCCCCAGGTTGGAGCATTGTGTCAGAGTCTTCAGCCTCGAAGTTACTCAGAGCTCATCAGGAGGGCTGTGTGGGAGCGGTGATGCCTTCTGGATGCCCTCCTCCTCATCCTTGGCACTGGGGGCCCCCTTGAGCCCAAGCTCCTTCCTCTGCTGGCTGCTGCCACTGGCTGCCTTGGCCTGGCTGCCCTTCTTCTTGGCCTTCTTCTCCCCCAGGGTGGCTGTGTCGCCCTTCTTGCCAGACCATCGCTCTGCCAGGCAGCCTGCAGGCAGGTAGGAGAGGCTGGGAGTGTTGGGAAGGGTGGCTGTGGCCTGGGGACCAAGTGGGGCCTTGCGTGTCCCCAGGGACCCCTTCATCCCACCCAGTGCCCCCGGAGGACTCACTGGTGTCCTTGCCCTTCAGCACATGGTTGGTGCACAGGAACTCAGTGAGGTCCTCCTCCTGGTGGTTCCGGTACCAGTCCTCGATCACCTCCTCAAACTCCTCCACCAGCACGTCACACTGCGGGTCACAACACCTGGTCAGCACAGCCCCAGCACCGGGCCTCACTCCCTACCCACAAAACTCCAGACTACTTGACAGGCAGACGGCTGGCATTCATCTGAAGCCACCAAGCCACTGGACAGGGGCACCAACTCCCTCCCTCTCCCTACCTGCTTTTTGAGGTCGGCCACCTCGGCAGAGGTCTCATTCCACAGCTCATAGGGGATGTCCATCACCACCTTGACGCCCTTGTGCACCAGGCTGTGCAGCGTTTCGAAGGTCTCAGACATGCCCTGGGGTGGGTACAACACTATGTTCACTCGGGGTCTGCAAGGACCTGGCTGCTGGCCCCTGATCAGCCCTCTCACCCCTCTGTCCACCATCCTTCTTTGCTCCCCACCCTGTCCCTCAGGCTTTGGACTGAGCTACATCCTCAGGCCTTTTTGATCTTTTGTTTTCTGAGACAAGGTCTCCCGAGTGGTTGAGGTGCCCAGGTTCAAATTCGCCATTCTCTTGCCTCAGCCTCCCAGAATGGAGGGGTTATGGGGTGCATCGCCACACTGTCTGCCCTGAGGCCTTTTGGACTCAGATTCCCCTTCCAGGAAAGAAGTTTATATCAGCTTTGCCTTCACCATGCTGAGCACACCCTTCCTGGTGCAGAGTGTTCAGCAGGGACAGAAAGGACCCCTTAGTCTGCCAAAACTATCTGTTTCTGGACAGGGCCAACACTACCCATCTCTTCCATCTTCCCAAAGTCACACACACACACACACACAAAGGGGCTGGGCTGCAGATCAAGGCAACAGCAGCTGCCTAACACAAGGGAGTCCCACAAAACCACCTTGTAACTATAAACACAGCCTCTCTGCCACCCGCGCTCTGTACACAGCACATGGCTTTGCACTTTGCCTGTTTGTTCAGTAACACATGGACAGGAGCTGATCTCACAGGGAGCTACGGTTCTAAGTGGCTCTCAGCTCTCACCCCTGCCCCTACTGGGAAGAAGCTTGTTTCTAATTGTTTTCTACAGAACATAATTTTTTTTTTTTCCCAGCTGAACCAGAGATTGAACTCAGGCCCTTGCGCTTGCCAGGGAAGTGCTTATTCCTCTGAGCCATGTCCCCGGCCCCTACAGAACATAATTTTAAGTGGGTTTTTTTTTTTTATATTTGTTCTTTCTTTTTTAAGGGAAGGGTCTATAGGATGTTCAGGGTCTTACAATTAGATCCGACTTATAGTGATCCACCTATTTACAGCCTCCCAAGAGCTGGGATGACAGGCTTACAGGCGCATACCACCACACCCAGTCTCAACTGCCATCTCAGCGTGCCCTGGGGGCGGGGTTGGCAGGCAGGACCGGGGAATCAAACCCAGGACCCCTGTGCCTGCTTGCAGGTACTTTAATCCACTGAGCTATTTGGCCAGCCCTGTTTTTGTTTTTATTAAAGCAAACATGGACTCATGAGCTAAAGTCAGATAACTTTTGTCTTTCACTACTGGGGACTGAACCCAGGGCCTTCACACTGAACTATATCCACAGGCCCCTTCCTTTATATCTTATATATTTTGAGAAAAGGTCTCGCTAAATTGCCAAGTTGCCCATGCTGGGTTTGAACTTGAGATCCTACTGCTTCAGCCTCCCAGAGTACTGGGATTACTGCTGTCCACCACCACACCTGGCTGTTAGAAGGGAGCTTAGGAGTACTCTTTAGGGCAGCAGTAGAGCCTGTTTGAACAGCTTCTCTCCAAGGACAGACTGCTGTGTGTACGTAAGGAGCGTATTTAGTGGGACATGAGCGTCAGGGGTGGATCAAGGGAGGGTTGTGTGGGCCAGGGTGTGATGACTGATGCCCCCAAGTGGCTTCTGAGTCCTCCTGATTTGCACACCTCAGTGCTTTGCTGGTTCCAACTAGCACAAGGGTGTTAGACCCCAGTGAATGCTCTGCCTGGGGATTTGCCTGTGTCTGAGAGGAGGGACTCTGACAGGAAGCCCCTGCTGTCATGAATGTGCCTAACGCCACTGAGTGTGAGGTCACTTGGGAGGGGAAGCTTGCCAGCAGCAACCCGAGAGTGGGCTGAGGCAGGAGGGTTCCCGGATGCCCAGCGATCACACGCACGCACATACGCACGCACGCACGCACACGCCTGGGCGAGAGTGCAGCACAGCCCACCTTGGCGAAGCGGTTGCTGCCAGCCCTCTCCTTATGCAGGCTGTAGTCTAGGAGCCGCTTACAGATGGTCTCGGTGACCTCGATTAACCGCAAGTCCCTGCCGAGACAGCAGCAGAGAGGTGCTGAGTCCCCTCCTGGGGCCTGTGCATCCCTGCAGCCCTGCAGCCCGGCACCCGCGCGGCTGGCTCACCGACGACGGGACGGCAGAGCTGGAAGGGGGAGAGGTCATCGGGCTGGGGCTCGGGAGGCTGCAACACAGACCAGAGAGACAGCGCGGTCACAGCTCCAGGAGCCCAGGCCACCCTGGAGCCTGGCGCCTGCTCTGGCAGGAGCCACTCCCCCGCTGACCTGGTCATTCAGTCATTTTTTGCCCAACTGGGGAGTATACTCAGGGCTTACTAGACAAGTGCTCTACCTCCAGTTTTTATTAATTTTTTAAAATAATCATGCCAAGATTTATTAGAGACAGAGATAAATGAGGTGCTCAAGAGCCAATTGCCAGTGCTCAGAGAAATAAGGCATTTTTTATTTATATTTTCTGAGACAGGGTCTCTCTAGGAAGTCTAAGCTGACTTTGAACCCATGTAGCTTCTACTGGACTCAAACTCAGAGCCATGCTTCTGCCTCAGCCTCCCAACTGCTAGGATTAGTGTACACCAGCACATTTAGCTTTCAATTTTTTTATTTCATTGGTACCAGCATTCAAACTCACGACCTCATGCTGGCCAGGTAGGAGCTGTGCCACTGAGCTATATCCCCAGTCCCTCAATTTTTTTTTTTTTCTTTTTAGGTACCAGGGATTAAACTCAGAACCTTACATTTGCCAGAGAAGCATTTATTCAACTGAGTCATCTCCCCAGCCCTAAAATTGTTTTAAATGTATTTGGTACAGGGTCTACAGGGTCTCACTACATAGTGATTCTCCTATTTATGGTGATTCTACTATTTTCAGCCTCCCAAGCACTGAGCCGGCATGGCACACCAGGAATCAAACCCTATGCAGGCACTTTAGTCCACTGAGCTATCTGGCCAGCCTTCATATTAAATTTTTATGGGAAACCGTCGGTATATTTTGCCTTTGGGGGGCGGGGGGAACCAGGGATTGAACTCAGGCCCTTGTGCTTGCCACAGAAGCACTTATACCA
The DNA here is from genome assembly GCA_004027165.1 of Ctenomys sociabilis. Classification (NCBI taxonomy): domain Eukaryota; kingdom Metazoa; phylum Chordata; class Mammalia; order Rodentia; family Ctenomyidae; genus Ctenomys; species Ctenomys sociabilis. The sequence goes on from PVKA01012791.1 coordinate 29,047, forward strand.
CTGAGCCATCTCCCTGGCCCCCCACCAGTATATTTTGAAAGCATGATTATAATTGATACACATTGTTTTCAGGGGTTTTGACTTTAACATCTTTTGCTGGCAAGAAGCAGTGATAGTTGTACACAACTTGTTCTCATACAAAGTAGCACAGATAAGCTAAGGAATCAAGAAGGGCAAAGTCGGAGCAGATCCAGCTGCGTATGAGCACCGTGAGAGCCACCTGTGTCACTCAGTATGCGCGCTCCACCCCTCCCTTGGTGCGGGTCCACCCAGCTAGAAAGACAGGGCAACTGCCAAGCCTGCGCACTTACGACTTCGTATATCTGACGCCTGTGGCTTTGTGGTCCAGGATGCCATAGCCGGTGCCAATCACCTCCTTCGTCTTGCCTGTTTCCTCAAAGGCTGACTTCAGCTCCACGGCGACATATTTGCACACTGCAGTGGGGGACACACAACTCTGCCAGGCCTGAGCGCGCAGGAGCCTGGTTGGGGGGCCAGTGCCCAGCAAGACAACCAGCCTGGCCAAGGTGCTGCTCCAGGAGGCCAGGACTTGGGGCCACCCAAGCGCCCTCATGCTCCTTCACACATAGCCAGGGTGATGATGTACACGGGTGGCTGAACGAGGAGGATCGCTGTGAGTTCAAGGCCAGCCAGGGCCACCTAGTGAGTTCAAAGCCAGTCTAAACTTCTTAGTAAGACCCTGTGTCAAAAGAAAAACTAGGGGCTGGGGAGATGGCTCAGTGGAATAAGCACCTCCCTGGCAAGCACAAGGGCCTGAGTTCAATCCCCAGTTACACACACACAAAAAAGAAAAACCAAGTTATATATTCGATTCCCAGTACCACAAGGAAAAAAAGAGGGCTGGTTAGTACCTCAATAGTAGCATCCTTGCGAAGTATTCATAAAGCCCTGGGAGCCCTGGGTTCAAACCCCCCATATGAAAAATAAAATGAACCAAAATAAATCTGTTACTTCTTAACTCTCACCAAAAGGAAAAGTACTGTAATTAGTTGGCTAGAAAGTAACTGACTTCAGAGTTATATCTGTTAACCAAGGTCACATTATAAGGAATGAGATTTTAAGGAAAAAACAGACCTGTTACTACAATTTAATTCTGACACAGTCCAGGCTTTCTCTGTACAGGCTGGCCTCAGGACCAGGCCAGGCAACTCAGGGAGACCCTATCTCAAAATAAAAAAGGCTAAGCACGCAAGCTGACGCTGACTCAACCCCCAGTAACACACAAAAACAACTGCAAATAGGACCTTTCACCCCAACCTATGCCAGCATGTACCTCTCTTGTACCTCACAAGAACAAGCACTGTCTCTAACAAAATCATTACAACACTTAGAAAGAAAATTAACAGTAATCTCTTATTACCTAGTTGTCCCTGTTAAAATTTCCCTAACTCTCTCCCAAATGTCTTTTAGGCCATTTTTGCATTTTTGTTTATATATTTTACACAGGGTCTCACTATGCAGCTAGGACTCACAGTGATTTTCCTGTTTTCAGCCTCCTCAGCACTGGAATTACAGGCCTGTGCCACCATGCCCGTACTCAGTGGCCAGCGTAGCATACCCAGGGATGGGGCCGGTACAGCATGTGGTACTGGGGATCAAACTCTGGTCTGTGGGTTTGCCAAAGCATGTGCTTAACTGCTGAGCTATCTCACTGGCCCTTGGTTTGTTTTTTGGAAACAGGGTCTCACTATGTAATTCAGGCTGGGCTTGAACTCATGGCAATCCCCTGCCATAGCCTGAATGGTGGGATCACAGGCCTGCACCACCACCCTGGGCTTTTTTATGGCTGTTTTATCCCCACTTCACGAGCTCCAGAGCCACTCTCTATTCCTGCCACGCGAGTGTGTGCCGCCTCCTTGGAGAGGCCTTGGCTGGCTGTCTCTGGAGGCTCTCAGGCATCTTCTTCCCTTCCTCAGTCATTAAGCAACTCCTATGTGGCAGGCAACACTAGGGTCAGACAGAAACAAGCCTCCCCCCCCTTTTTGATACAGAGTCTTGCTATGCAGTCCTGACTCATAGAGATCCTCCTGTCTCAGCTGCCCCAGTGCTGCCATTACAGGCATGTACCACCATGCTCAGTTTCAGTGGCCGGCATGGCATGCGGTACTGGGCACTGAACTCAGGACTCTCTGCACTTGCCAGGCAGGCACTTTACCCTTCAAGCTGTCTCCCCAGCTCAAGGCCCTCTTTCCAAGACATTGAGCCTCAAAGAGGAGGCAGCACTGTAGAACCTCACCACACTGATGCCTGCTAGACTTTGCACCATTCTCTTAAG
>PVKA01012791.1:31442-56907 GCA_004027165.1 Ctenomys sociabilis
GGACAAAAGTAGGGACCAGGGAGATGGCTCAGTGGAATAAGTGCTTCCCTGGCAAGTGCAAGGGCTTGAGTTCAATTCCCAGTTCCGCAAAAAAAAAAAAAAAAAAGACAAAAGCAAAAACAAAACAGAAAACCTCTACTTTTCTAGAACCCTCCATAACTAATCCGACCCTACCCACTCTGATTTCAGCCCTGCAGGCTGCTTCCTGTCCCCAGACTTACAAAAGTCACTAATGTCCTCATGTGCCGGGTGTTCCTGTATCTCCATACAGTGAGGCCTGGGGCATCTTAGTCAAAAGAGTGATGCTTGTAGCTGAGCGGCAGCTAAGGCCTCAGAACGGAATTCAGTCTGCAGGCCAAATGCCACCTGCTCTGTGACAACACTGACAGCAGATGGCAGAAAAGGGTGGTCCAATATATGGTGTTTATGTTTTAAGATTGTAGTACAACTGGCAGGCATGGTGACGCAGGCCTGTAATCCCAGCACTTAGGAGATCAAGGCCAGCATGGGCTACACAGTCAGTTCAAAATAAACCTGAACTGGGGCCAGGGACATGGCTCAGGGGAATAAGCTCTTCCTTGGCAAGTGCAAGGGCCTAAGTTCAATCCCCAGTTCCACCAAAAAAAAAAAAAGCCTGAACCACAAGAGTCCCTCAAAATTCCCCCTTCCTCAGGGACACTCTCATCTTGTCATCCTCTCCACTTTCTATAGCAAATCTAGACTTCTCTTTCTTGAGTGTCTTTATAAAATGTGATTTAAAAAAAGAATATATATATATATATATATATATATATATATATATATATATATACCTCTAGGTCTTGCCCAAAGTCAAAGTGACACGAAAGGGAGATATTCTGAATCAATTTAGGACATCGAGGCACCAGGAGCAGTGTGACTACAGACACTCAAGAAAGAGGGCTCCAGAGCTGCTGCAGAAAGCAGTAGGAACAGTGGGGTCAGTGTACTTGAAGCAATGAAGATTCTGAGGGGGGTTCCTGGTGATGTCCTTCACTGTAAGAATTTTCTTTTTTTTTAATTAATTAATTTTTTTTTTTAAATTTTTTTTTGGTGGAACTGGGGATTGAACTCAGGCCCTTGCGCTTGCCAGGGAAGCACTTATTCCACTGAGCCATCTCCCCAGCCCCTTTAATGTATTTAGTACAGAGTCTACAGGATCTCACTACACAGATTGGACTCGTAATTATCCTTCCTGTTTTTAAGCCTCTCAAGCACTGGGATTACAGGCACGCATCACTACGCCCAGTCTCATTTGCCCTCTCAGCATGCCCCAGGACTCAGTCGGTCCTGCAGGCTGGGGATTGAACCCTGAGTCCCTAGGTCTGTCTAAGCAGGCACTTTAATCTGCTGAATTATCCGGCTGGCCCTAATAATTTTTTTTTTTTTTTTTTTTTTTTTTTTTTTTAATATTTTAGGACAAGGTCTACAAGGTCTCCTGTTTTCAGCTTCCCAAGTGCTGGGATTACAGGTGCACACCACCACGCCCAGTCTCTGTCTGGGGTAGCATCCGGCATGGTACATCCATCGAACTCAGCCTTGGGCTTCTGCGCTCTGCCTAAGCAAGTGCTTTTTTTTTTTTTTTTTTTTTTTCCCTTTTTTTGGTGGAACTGGGGATTGAACTCAGGCACTTACACTTGCCAGGGAAGCATTTATTCCACTGAGCCATCTCCCCTGCCCCAAGCAGGTGTTTTTGTAATAAAATTTGTAAGGCAACACTAACACAAAATGTATATGCAAATGCTCACTATGTATTCCAATCACAGTGCCCATCTCCTGAAAGTCTGCTTGATGCAACTCTGTTCTGAGCACACTGATCGATAGCTTGCAGGACTCGGGACACACAAACACTCCAAGTTCTGAGCTGTGATCTCTGGTGCAGGGTGCACTAAGGTCACCCCACTCCCTGGCCTCCCTCATCCACCCCTGGTCCCCTGTCCTCCTGGCCTGCATTCTAGACACTCAGCGCTTCTCTGGCTCCCCTCACCCTGTCTTTCCTACTCTCCAAGGGGGAAAAGCCAAAGCCTGGGACACTTTTCTGTGTCAGCCACTCACAACCTTGCTTCCACCTCTTCCAGATGTAGCCTCCGGAGAGCTCTCCAGGAATCCCATTAGGAGGAACTCACGGCACAGGCCCACAACCCCAGGCCCCCGTGGGCATCTGCCTGCTCCTTTCTGGGCAGCTCCCCCTTGCTCCAATCAGGGCCTGTTCTCACCTGGCCAGCAAGCCTGAAGGCAAGCTTTCCTGGCCAGACTCTGTCAGCACTTAGCAACAAAAGTGCAGTAATGGTAATAAATACAACATTAAGAGCAGCCTACGGGCTGGAGTTTGCCAAGCTACTCTGAAACTGGAAATCCCTTGTAAATTAACCTTTGCCAATTATAAAATGAGGTTAGGCTAGAAAGATCTCTAAGATCTTTGCTAGCTCTGGGCTTCTGGGTCTGTAGACGTCTCTGAATCCAAAGAAATGTGAGCCTCTCAGGCCATGAGAATCCTAAGAAGAGTGAGGTGAGGGTCTTTGGTATCAGAAAGCAAAGAGGAAGGGAAACCACCAGAGAACAGTCAGAAGTAGAAGAGGGGCAGAAAGCACCTGACAGGTGGGACCCACTCGGGTTTCCAGTGACGTCTGGGGTCTCTGGAACAGCTCACTTTTCATCAGGCAAATGGAAGGATTATGGGCGCCAAACCACTCACTGCACGTCCAGAGCTTAGGGAACATCTGGCCCAGTGCAGGCTTTGCATTAAGATGAACCAGATTCACAGCCAACTTGCTGGATGGCCTGGAGTGAAGGGGTGGAAAGGCAAGAGTGACTGGAAAGGTCACAGTAGAAAACAGAAACGTCCGGGATCCCTGGCCAGCTTTCGCAAACACCTGCTTCCCTTTCTTTTCTTTTCTTTTTTTTTTTTTTTTTTTGTGGAACTGGGGTTTGAACTCAGGCCCTTGCGCTTGCCAGGGAAGCACTTATTCCACTGAGCCATCTCCCTGGCCCCTTCTCTTTTCTTTTTGTTTGTTTTTTGACACACGACCTCACTGTGTAGTTCAGCCCGACTGCAAAGTCACTGCAATGTTCCTGCTTCAGCCTCCTGAAAGCTTCCATTACAGGTGCTAGCTCCTGCTCCTGTTTCTGCGTTCTGGGTACTTACCTTTTCTCAGTATTTCTAAAATCTTCCTCTTTTACCCACTTTTGCCAGGCCTCCTCCACAATGTCCGTCTTAGGGCCTAGGACCTTCCTCCTTCCGCCATACCCCCGAGACCCCCATTTCACTGTTCCCGTTCTAAACACTTCTCCTGAGTGCTTACCCGAGAGTGAATATCTAACATAAAGTCCCTGTCCACGGAGCTGTCAGAGGGGGCAACAGCGCACTGCACAGCGGGGAGGAAAGCCAGGGGAGTCTCAACTGCCGCTTCTCCTTTCAGTTCCTCAAACTCGTCGGGGCTGCCGAGCCAGGCCTGCCTTTCTCTGGGTGCCCCCTCCCCAATTCTCACGGGCCTACTCTACCCCGCAGGCTCTGGCACGTCGTCTTCCCAATGCCCCCTGCACATCAACTGCAGGCAGAATCCGCTGCTTCCCTCCGGCCCCGAGCCCTGCGCCTCCCCTGTCACGGGATCCCTGGCACCCCAGTGCCCAGCACCCACCCCAGCACCCATCCAGCACCCAGTAGGTCCCAGCAACCCGCCCCAGCCTGGACCTTAGCCCCGCCCCTGCCCCGCCCCCTCACCTTCGCATTTGCTGGGCAGCCGGACCCAGTCAGTCTCTTCTGCCCAGGCCTGGCTCGGGCCCAGCTCCGGGGCTGACAGCAGCAGCAGCAGCAAGGGGAGAAGCAGAAGGCAGCGGGGAGCGAGCTCGATCAGCGACTCCATGGCACTGGCGGACCCGATCCGCGCCGACCAGGAGTCGCTTCCTCCCGCGGCTCGCGCCTAGCAGCTTCTCCGCGCCGCTTCCGGGACTGCGCACGTGCCTCGGCGTAACCACGGCAACCGCGAGCCCCCCCCCTTACCCTCTTCCCCTTGAGGCCTCGACCGCCTTTCTAACGGACAGATGATTCAGCCAATGGGATTTCTCGGGGTTTGCCTTCTTAGCCAATAGAAAGACGAGTCTTTCTCGGTTTTGGCTAATAAGAGAGTGGATGGTGGCTTCAGGGACCTATAGCTACATTTTCCCCACCCCTTAACGGAGGGTCTGGGAGAGGTTAGAGGAAGTGGATCGTGGGACTAGAACTTCGGGTCTGTCGCTGCCTGGACGGGTATGGGCGCGCTGGTCCAAAAGAGAGTAGGGAAGACTTTGTCCGTGGTTTCTCCACTTGCTTAAGCATCACTTCCTACCCAGGGTCCTAAAAGCCTTGCTGAACTGTTATCCTTAAGACATTTCTAGGTAAATGGATGATAAGTGAAATAAATCAGACTGCATCATTTCTCTGGTGTGAGAAACCGGAAGTGTAAATAAGGACCAAAATGTACGATATTGAGAAAACGGAAGAAAATGTTCAAATGGGGAGGGGAACTAAGGAGGAGGAGGGGAAAAGGAGGAAAAAATTTTTTTTAAAGTAAAATGGAAACAAGGCTTTTGTAAATGGAGGGGAATGGGGAAAAAAAAACCACGTTATACATGTATTATACACGTACAAATCTCTATGATGAATGTGATCATTGTGGATATCTAAAATGTACCAATAAAATGTGATTGGAAAATAAAGTTATCCTGACAGTCACTCTAGCTGTCACCTTAGGGCCAGCTTGATAGCTCAGTGGACTTACTGTCTGCTTAGGCAGAGCCAGCAGCTGGCTGGTTGATTCCCCGGCCTGTAGTGCAGGCCCCGCCCCCAGGGTGCACTGAGATGGTGGTTTGAGTCTGGGAATGATGGCCCCTGCTATAATCCACCGCTTGGGAAGCTGAAAACAGGAGAATCACTAGGAGTCCAATCTTCGTAGTGCAACCCCGTAGACCCTGTCCTAAATACGGGGCGGGGGGAATTATATACATATATATCTGTCACCTTGCTTGCTTGGGTGACATCAGTTCCTAGTGCCCAGTCACCCTGCATTTGCCCACATGGGCAAAGCCCTAACTTCCTCTGCAGCACAATTCGCCCGGTTGCTATGCTACACAGGCTGCCTGTGGTTGGAGCATTGGTGGAATTAAAGCTTCTCAAGCAGATGGCATTTTCTTTGCAGAATGTAAGCTCAGCCCCTTCACTGTCCTATTATTTATTTCTTTGAAGTCTGAACACCCAGAAGGCAAATCTATGCGGATGTGCAGTCTGTTTCCATTCCTTCCACCTCCCCAGCAGCAGCCGATACTGAGCTGACTTCAGAAGATAGCAAGTAGGTCCCCTCTCTATATCGTTGAAGGGACCCTGGGTCCTCGGGGCTGCTTCAGGTGGTCCCAGGCTCATGCCTGGGGACACGTGGGTTATTCTTTGTCATTTTCTGGCCACAGTGCTGGTTCCAGGCACACTGGGGAGGCTGGGCTGCTGCAGGAGGGGGCCGCATAACCCAAACCTGTCACTTCCTCTCCTGAAGCCCAGCTAGACATGAGTCTGGTGGCAGTGGAGGCCAGCTGGAAGTGCTCAGAAAGGTGACATCCAGCCAGTCATGCAGGAGGGGAGGGGAAAGCCTGAGGTTAGGGAGCAGGGACAGGACAGGACAGGTGGGATGGACAAAAAGTTGAAGACTGGACATTTATGGAGGTGGAATTAATTTGCTTGAGGCCAAGAACTCAGAGTCAGGCCTGAGTGCTGGAAGGGACCATGGCTCAGGAAGTGTGGCCACAGCTGTCCCTGTTCCCCCAGCCTGTGCCATGTCAGAAAGCAGCAGACCCATGGGATGGGGGAAGGAGGCTCCAGCTAAGAACTGTAGAGCCCCTTTGTCCCTGAGCCCTAAAGATTGCAGAGGCAGGAGTCTCCTATCAGGCTGAAGGAAGAGGAGCCTGAGAGGATCATCCTGGGGGCACCTGACATGTGGTCTCAGGGAAGTTAGTGTCACTTCCACCAGGTAGGGGACAGTGAGGCATAGTCCCTGCCCCCATCGTCAGGCTGTCCTGTGGCGCCCAGAGAACACTGAGAGAACCCTTGAGGAAAGGCCATTTCCTGGCAGTGCTGGGGATACCGGACACACAGATCAGATGCCATTGTGGGGACTTTGTAGTCCATCAGTGCAAGAATACTCTTTAGAGGCCAGTGCCCTCACACGTACTTGCAATGCCAACACCTGGGAGTCTGGGGCAGGAGGACTGCCACAAGTTCTAGGCCAGCATGGCCTCCAGAGTGAGTTCAAGGCCAGCTTGCACTACCTTGTCTCAAAAATAAAGAAATAAGATCTAGGTGTGGTGGTACAGTGTCGCGCGCAAGCTGGCCAGCAAGGAAGACGCAACCACCAGTTCTTCTCCAAGCAGTTTATTCAGCCTTTTGCAATCTTCTTCTCCCTCTCGGGAAACCCGCTCTTAGCTAAATACCTTCTGGGTGTCCAATCCCGGAAGGCCACGTGGGCATCACCAATAGGTCCAGGTACACGGAAGGGAGCCACAGTCTTTGCCTTAGCCATATAAGGAGTTGTTTGCTACAGAGAGCACGCATTCAGCGGGGGTGGGGGGGTGGAAGGCGGAAGCCAGCGCCATCTTTTAAGGCGCGGCAATGCATAGCCCTCTACAGTACAGGTGTGTAACCACAGCACTCTGAGAGGCTGAGGCAAAGAGTTGCAAATTGGAGCCCAGCCTGGGAAGATCAGTGACTTAGCAAGACTCTGTCTCAAATTTTGAAATTAAAGGGGGAGGGGGAGGCGTCTCAAATTTTGAAATTAAAGGGGGAGGGGGAGGCTGCAGATGGTAGCTCAGTGCAAAGCTCCTGGGTTCAATCCTCAGCATTAAAGAAAACAACCCAACCCAACCTCAAAACAAAAGCGTCTTTTGGAAATATGGCAAAACCAAAATAGCCAGTCTCTTTAGTGCCTAGCTCATTGCTGAGGCTTGGTGACTTTTGTCAAGTGAATAAGCCCCCCCCCACAGTTAACAGCAAATAGGCTTGGAATGACCACCCACCCTGAGCCCTGAGGCAAACCTATGTCCTAGCTCCAGGTTCCACTCTTTCTGTTAAGTACAGATAGGACTCAAGCCCAGCTCCCACCCCAGGCTCCTATATCTCTGCCTGCCCTTTACAAACGTTGGCAGCTTCCTCTGGCCCACGCCTCATGCTGCAACTCTGGCATCTTACACCGAAGAAGCCCTCTGCTCCAGGGAGCCCTCCCAGAGTTCTGTGCCTCTAACTCTGCCCAATTCCTGCTCCACCCACACAACTAAATGTTAACCATTTAAACTGATGATATGTAAGCATATTGTCATTTTCTTGTGTCATTTAAGTTCTTTAATTGCGCTCAGTTCTCTGCCTGTACAATGCCTAGGGTCTTGAGCTGACCGGGGCTCTTAATGTGAAGAGTAGACATAGCCTTCATCTTCCCAAAGCCCTCAGTTTGAAAAAGAGGTGGACCTGGCCCCAGGAAAGCCATTCAATGCATAGCCCTCTACAGTACAGGTGTGTAACCACAGCACTCTGAGAGGCTGAGGCAAAAGAGTTGCAAATTGGAGCCCAGCCTGGGAAGATCAGTGACTTTGCAAGACTCTGTCTCAAATTTTGAAATTAAAGGGGGAGGGGGAGGCTGCAGATGGTAGCTCAGTGCAAAGCTCTTGGGTTCAATCCTCAGCATTAAAGAAAACAACTTGTCTCTGGTAGAGACAAGTCATACAGAGCCAGGCGCTCAGAGCCAGGTGATGTGGTGGTGCACAACACTGGAGGATGAAGCAGGAAGATTAAAAGTTCAAGGCCAGTCTGCGGTACTTAGCAACAACCTGAATCAAAATGTTAGACAAAGATCTAAGTCTTGGCAAAGGAATCCCAAGGAGGTCCTGAGCAGCAGGCCAGCTCCATGGGCAGAGTGGGTACCCTCCTGACCTAGTGGTAGGTGGTGCCTCTTTAGCAGTCCTTTGGTCACTGTGGCCAGGCGACAGGGTGGTAGCTGCCAGTGGCTGCAGGAGGCTGAGGCAGGTGGGTGCAGGTCAGGAGCACGTCAAGGAGCAGCAGCTTGAAGAGCAGCAGCCTCAGGGCCCCCAGCCACAGGCCCTGCACCTGGGGTCCTGCACAAGGAGGAGCCCGAGGAGTGGAAGAGCAGCAGGGGCCTCTTCTCTGCCCTGGCTCTGCACTTTTTTTCTGTCCCCTCCGCCGGGGAGCCCTTGCCAATGTCCTTGGAGGACTTTCCTGCCTTCTGGGGCAGTGGGCTAGCAGGATTAGCATCTGAGGCTGACAGTTACCAGCCTAAATCTTCACAGCACTGTGGGAGGCTGAGGCTGGAGGATTGCAAATTCCAGCCCAGCCCAGGGAACTTAAGGATTTAGACCCTGGCTCAAAATAAAATATAGAAATATTTTGAGAGGCTGGCAGTGTCGCTCAGTGCTACTCTGCCTCTGTCCCCTTGCTCCACATGGATGTCCAGAAATTAGGTTGAGGAGACAGAACCCACCCCATGTGATTGTAGGGGAGAGCGCGGCGCAGCCTTTCTGCCTACCCTACCCTGGTCCGAGATCGGGGTTCCAGGGAAGGTCCCTTGCTCTGCCCTGGCTCCCAGCTCCACACCGGTACTCACTGCCTGGAGGCTCCCGGAAGCAGGTCCTGGAGCGAGAGGCTGCTCCTGTGGGCCGAGGAGAGGGCGATGGGTCCGTGCCTGGGATTGGGGCAGGCGCCCCCAGGCGGTGCTTTCCCGCGGTGTGCGGCTCTCGGCCATCGTTGGCGGCTCCGCCATGCGGCCCAGGTCGAAAGCGAGGACTACCCGCCCCCTACTCCCAGCCCCTTGTCCCCTGCAGCCCGCTCCCGCGTGCAAGGCAAGGACCCACCTGACAGCTGCAGGGGCTGCGTGCTCCGGCGCGGCCCCCGGGGCCTGGGCTCCGCGTGGCAGATCAGGGGCTCCCAGGCAGCCGGGTCCTCAGCCGGCAGGGACAGCAGGGCCAGCGCGGTCCAGGAGCCGTCGGTGGCGGGGGCCGGGCCGTAGGTGAAGGCGTCCAGGGCACTACCGTTGCCCGCGGAGAACCAGACGGGGGTGTCCAGTCCAGGGGGTGAGATGTCGAGGACCAGGCAGACCACCATGGTGCGCTGCTTCCCATCCACCAGTAGTGTCACCGGCGGGGCCAGAGAGGGGAAGGCGGCAGCACCTGCCCCTGCAGAAGCACACACACTGGGTCAGCCCCCTCGCCACACCTCTGTGGGCGAGGGCTCCGGTTCCTCTTTCTATCCTTCTTCACTGCCATTCACCCACCCATCCCTCCCTTCTTCCATCCCCCATTTATTCTTCCCACCTTCCATCTGTATATAATGTCTATCCATCCTATCTATCTGTCCTCCCACCCGTTTATCCTCCCCCCGCCCCGGTTTCTGAGACAGGGTCTTGCTGTATAGCTTAGGCTGGCTTCGAACTTGTGGTGATCCGCCTGACTCAGGATCCTGCTGAGTGCTAGGATTACAAATGTGTGCCTGGCTCCATCTATCTGTTCTCTCCACCTGTCTGTCTTCTCCAAGCTCCTTTCTATGCCATGTACTAGGGACACAGCATGGAACAAGATATTGTCCCTGTCCTTGAGGAACCTAGTTGCATGGGAAAGAACGCAGGTGTGTGAGAAAGCTCATATAATACCATGTGCTGGTGGCCTTGGGACAACGGTCACCTCTGGAGATCGAGGAAAAGAGACAGGGCCTGGAATTAGAACAAACATATCAAATATACCTGTGACTTTCTTTCTCTGAAAAACAGATGTGATTCAAATATGACCAGATGATGACTTGTCAGCCTGGGTGGAGCATGCACAGGTGAGTGTGGTCTTCGGCCCAGTTCTTGCTGTGTTTTTGGTGGGGGCTGATTCTCGACTTTAAGTGGGTGAGTTGTGTGTGTGTGCGTGCGTGCGTGCATGCATGTGTGTGTGTGTGTGTGTGTGTTGCCAGGGATGGGATCCAAGACCTTGCATGTGCTACACAGAGCTCAGTCACCGAACCATAGCTTCTCCTTTTATTTTTATATTTATTTTTGTCTTTTTGAGACAGGGTATTGCTACGCAGTTCAGGTTGGCTTTGAACTCACTTTGTAGCCCATGCTGGTCTCAAACCCAACGATCCTCCTGCCTCAACCTCCTTAGGGCTGGGATTACAGGTGTGCCTCACCACTCCTGGCATGCCCCTCTTTCAAAAGGCAACTTTGTTTATACACAAGCCATACCCCACACAACTCACCCACTTAACGTGGAGGTCTAATAGCTCTTGTGGCACTGACAATATTTATTTGTCCCTGAGGTTTTCAAAATAGTCCTTAGCTAGATTCCAGTACTACTTAGTGAATACGATTTGTCTAAGAGCAAAATGTTACATTGGAATATCTGAGATTTCGAAACATCCACTCCACAGATTCACAGTCTGAGTTCTGCACAGCCAGGCTGAAGACCGGGTCAGGATGCTGGGAGCAGCTCGAAGGTGGTGATGGGGACCTCTAAGAGATTTGGGTGGCCCAAATAGCCAGGCTAGGACAATGGAGTGGAAGTCACCACTGAGGATTTGCACTCTGACTCTGGAGCCCACGGACCTTTCCACCTTGAAGCCTGTGATTGTCATGTGTCCTGCAGACAGAAGCTAGGACAGGGCTTCAGGAAGGGCTGGGGCTCACTCACCACTCAGCGACCAGGGCGGACCACCACAGGCTAATGCAGTTAGCTGAACAGGTGAGAGCTCAGTGGACAAAGCACCTGCTTAGGCAAACTCAGGCAAGCCTAGGGACTGTAATTTGATCTCCCACACCATATGCCACACTGGGTGAGCTGAGCCTGCCAGAGTCTAGGAGTAGTGGTGTATCCCTGTAATCCCAGCGCTGGGGAGTCTGAAGACAGGAGGATCACTATGAGTGCAAGCTGCCTAGTGAGGCCCTATAACAACCAAATACATTGGGAAAAAAAAACCAAGATAATGCAGTTAGCAACACCAACCCCATAAAACTACTCTTGAAAAGGCCATAATGATGAATGCCTTGGTAGATAAGTTATTATCTATCAAGTATTATTTATTTTCCTTTTTTTTTTTTTTTTTTTTTTTTTGAGTGTTGGGGATTGAATGCCGGGCAAGTGCTTTCCTGTTGAGCTACATCCCCAGTGCCCCAGCCTCTTTTTGAGATGGGGTCTTACTCTGTTGCCCAGGTTGGCTTCAGACTTGTGATCCTCCTGTCTCAGGCTCCCTGCTAGCTTTGTTTTGGGGTTCACAGCACTGCCTTTAGCTGTATTCTTGATATTAATACCACCACAGCAAAGAAAGAAAATAAGGGGACCAGGGAGATAGCTCAGTAAAATAAGCACTTGCCTGGCAAGTGCAAGGGTCTGAGTTCAATCCCCAGTTCTGCCAAAATAAGAAAGAAAATAAGAAAGCTATGGGTGGGCCCTGGACCTCCAACTTCCTGAGCCTCTTCAATTGTGCAGAAAAACACACTGCTGGATCTGAGTTCTGCCTCTCGTCCTCTGTGAAGCCTGCCAGGATTACCCTTCCTCTCCCAGCTGCTGCCTCCCCACACCTCAGGCCTCTTGCCATGGGCTCACCCTGCCCACCTGTGCCATGATGGGGGAGGCTGGGGCACACTTCAGGCCAGCTGGGATCAAGGAGACCCCTGAAGCTGGCTGTAATGGCACATACCTATAATCCTAGGACTCGGATGCTGAGGCAAGAGAATCAAACGTTTGAGCCTATCCTTGGCAATTTTGAAAATCCTTTCTCAAAATAAAAAAGAAAAGGAAGCCAGGCATAGTGACCCATGCCTGTGATCCCAGCAGTTGGGAGGCTGTGGCAGGATTGCCACAAGTCTGAGGATAGCTTGGGCTTAATAGTGAGTTTAAGGATAGCATAAGCTACATAGTGAGCTCCTGTCTCAAAAAAAGAAAGAAAGAAAGAAAGAAAGAAAGAAAGAAAGAAAGAAAGAAAGAAAGGAAGGAAGGAAGGAAGGAAGGAAGGAAGGAAGGAAGGAAGGAAGGAAGGAAGGAAAGAGGAGAGTAGGAGGTGCAGCTCAGGGTGAAGGCTCTGGGTTCAATCCTTTTTTTTGGGGGGGGGGATTGAGCTCAGGCACTTGTGCTTCCCAGGGAAGCATTTATTCTACTGAGCCTTCTCCCCAGCCCCTCAATTTCTTTTCTTTTTTGTCTTTTTTAACGCAGGGTCTCACTATGCAGTTCAGGCTGGCCTTAAGCTCACTTTGTAGCTCAGGCTGGTCTTGAACTCACAACAATCCTCCTGCCTCAGCCTCCTGAGTGCTGGGATTACAGGCCTGCGCCACCACGCCTGGCTGCCCCTCAATTTCTTAATACAAATAAATAAGACCCCTGACTCAGAGGTCAAGCACAAGCATGTCACCTGTAACAATAACACACACACACACACGCATGCATGCCAGCACACATGCGTGTGTGCTCATGCCCTCCTCGGTGTTGCCAGAATTCTCCATGGGACACAGGAGCCTTGTGGCCTGGCCTTAACCTTGAGAGGCTATCACCCTGACAAGGCCCTGAGGCCTGGGGACCTCTTCTGGGCCACTGGGCAGAGGAAGCAGGAGATGGACTTAAGACTGCCAGGGGTGTCGGCACCTGTTCCCTGAGGGCAGCACTACACCATTACATCCTCATGATGTCACCTAGCACAGCCTGGCCCACTCTGCCTGGGCTCTGTGGATGGCTCCCCACTGTCCACAGGCATGTCAGAGCTGTCTGGTCACCCACGCTGCTCCAGGAGAAACACCCCAGAAGGAGAAGGGGGTGGGTGCCCAATGAGCCTGTGCCCAGGAGGCCTTGTTCTGTGCCCTTGCCTTCCTACAGCCAGGGAGGTCCAGAGAGCACCAAGAAGACGCACAGGGACTCACCTGTGGGCAGGGCTGGACACCCAAGGACCAGGAGAAGCAGCAGCTCCATCCCCACCATGGTCACGGGAGGTGACGGGCACAGGTGGAGGCGCCGCCTGGAGGGAAGGAGCTACCCACAGCCAGCTGCACCCAGCTGCTCCCACCAGCCGTTTCCCACCCCACCCCAGCCAGTTCCCTCCTAGGGGGCAAGGCCAGGGTCTCCCACGTGGGAAGCAGGGTGCTCCCTTCCAAAGAGCAGCTCAGTGGGGGCGGCGGGGTGCCAGGGCCTGTAGATCAGCTATGAACTCCCCCATGGCATCCCACCATACCCTGCCACAACACCGTGAGCTTCATCTCACAGGGGTCAACCAAGGGTCTAGAAGGTGCAGCAGGCAGGGGGCGGCGCCAGACCTTGGTGCCATCCCCTCCAGATCCCTCCGGCCTTACAGCCAGAGAAGGGCCAGGGAACATATTGCTGTGCATTCTAAGCGGCCCTTTACCCTGTTTTATTTGTTTAGTTTTCTTTTTCATAGTACTAGAGCTTGAACCAAAGGCTTTCACACTGAGCTACATCTTCATCTCCCCATCTGTCCCTTTCATTTTCTTTTTTCTTTCAGAGGTCTCACTAGGTTACTAAATAGCCTACACTGGGCTAGAACTTGTGATCCTCTTGCCTCAATCTCCCTGAGTGCTGGGATTATAGGTGTAACCACTATGCCTCAGCTCAAACCCTCTTTTTATTTTTATTCTTATGTATTTAGTACAGGGTCTACAGGGTCTCACTACACAGATTGGACTTGTAGTGATCCTCCTGTTTTCAGCTTCCCGGGATTACAGCCACGCCCGGTCTCAGTTGCTGTCTCAGCGTGCCCGAGGGGTAGGGCTGGCAAAGCATGCTGGGGATCAAATCTGGTCCCTGTATCTGCCTAAGAATGCGCTTTAATATGCTGAGCTATCTGGCCAGCCCCAAACCCCTTTTTAGCTGGGCATGGTGGCACACTCCTGAAATCCCAGCACTTTGGGAGTCTGAGGCACCAGGAGGACCCTTGCGAGTTTGAGGCTATGCTGGACTAAAAGTGTTCTAAAGCCAGCCTGAGAGGCCAGGGAGATGGCTTAATAGAATAAGCACTTCCCTGGCAAACGAAAGGGCCTGAGTTCAATCTCCGATTCTGAAAAAAAAAAAAAAAAAGTTCAAGGCCAGTCTGGACTACAGAGGAAGACACTTTTTTCCCAAGAGGTCAGCAACTATTTGACAAATAATTCTTTCCTGACACATTCTCGTGGAGACCTTCCTTACTGCATGGCGAAGCCTTTTCTGTGGACTTGTTTCTCCCTGTCTCCAGGCCCTGCTTAGCCCAGTGGGAGCTGCATCCCTGGCCACTTTGATCACCCTGCTGCCCCCCTCACAGCATCTGGAGGCTTCAGGCTCCCTGAGTTCCCAAGCCACGGAGCCAGGTGCACAGCCACGGGGACCCACAGAAGGGAGGCAGGTGTCCTAACGACTCTTGCGTGACCACATCACAGATGGGGAAGGCCCTCAGGCCGCCTTGGGGTCTCAGGACCTCCTTCAGGCAGCAACAGGACACCCCCCTACCCAGCTGCCCAGATGCTCGATGATGTGGCCAGCTCTATCTTGGTCAGCCTGGGTGCTTTTGGCTTGCTTTCTTTCTGTCCTTTTTTTTTTAAAGTAGTACTGGGGATTGCACCCAGAGCCTCTGCGCAGAACTACATCCCAGTCCCTTTATCCTTTGTTATTATTTTACACAGTCATGCTAAGTCACTAAATTGTTCAGGCTGGGCTGGAAGTTGCTATCCTCCTGCAGTGTGGGGACTACAGGGGTGGGATGTATTCTAGGCCTGCCCCAGGAATCTCCCTCTAGCCCAAACTCTGGTTCCTGGAGAGGCCTGCCCAGAGCTCTGATCTCAGGACCGGGGCACTGCACCTCCCCTCTTCCGAAGCTGGGCCCTTGTTCAGCTGAGCTAAGCCTCGAAGGATGGGAGCCAGGAAAGGACACAGCCAAGCGAGCGAGCGCAGTAGCGAGGAGCCCTGCCCTCACCAGGTGATCTGGGGATGGTGCTGGTGAGCGCATGCGCACTGAGACATCAGAAGCAGACACCCAGCATGTATCAAATAGAAATTCCAGCTGCTGGGCTGGCAAGATAGCTCAGCGATCTAAAGCCCCTCTCAGGGACCACGGTTTGATCCCCAGCACCACATGCCAGGCCAGCCCCTCCCCCCAGGGCGGGCTGAGCTGACCCCCCCACCCCCGCAAAAAAAGAATCCGTGATGTGTAGCGAGACACTGTCATAAATAAATGAATTAAAAAAAAAAAAAATTCCAGCTGCTTGGGTAACCGGGAGATGGCTCAGTGGAACAAGCGCTTCCCTGGCAAGTGCAAGGGCCTGAGTTGAATCCCGGAGGAGCCCATATTCAAGCCTAGCTCTCAAAATTAAAAACAAACAAATCAACTCCTCAGTGTGAAAGCCCTGGGGAAATAAATTAGTAAATAAGAGTGAAGCCAGCTGTAGTGGTGCACACCTGTCTACCTGGCACTTGGAGAGCTGAGGCAGGAGACTCGCTGAGTACAAGGCCAGCCTGAACTACACAGCACAGCAAGACCCTGTGTCAAAAACAAAGAAGCACAACTTTTTTTATTTAAAGCAAGGACTCATGAGATTGAGGAAGGATTTAAATCAGATACAGGGAGCCTTCTAAAAGTTCCATAGACGAGGCACAGAAGCCTGTCTCCATATCAGAACCATGATGACCACAGCCCAGGCAGAGGACCTCCTGTTGGCAGGAGAAGCTGGAGCAAACCCTGGGGAAATTTCCTGCCATTCTGGGGGTTTAGAGGTGCAAGAGCTGCTGTTCTCGACTTCATGTGAGAGTGTGAGTCTGTGAGGCTCCTGCGGGTGCAGCTGAGTAGATTCTGGAGTCTGCCTAAGCTGACTCGACAGCTCACTCGCCAGAGCAGACCCTGTCGGAGCAGCCTGGCAGCCCTGGCCGGGAACAGCGGCTGGGTGAGCTGGTGAGCTGTGCCACCAGACTTGGGGCACATGTTGATTGTTTATTTGGTTGTGCCATGAGGGCTCTGTGGACGTGGCTCCTGTGTATCGCTGACTGCTCAGTTCTCAGGACAGTGCCCCGGCTCCACGGATCTGCAGTCAGATCTGACGTCCCTGCAGCTGCCTCTGATTCCCTGGGCATGAGAAGGACACCAACGCGATCTTATGTAAGCTGCCGTTATTCTGGGTTTTCTGTTGCTTGCTGCTAAATCGGATCCTAACTAAAACATGTACTGCATGTTCTGGGTCCTCGCAGGGAAACAGATGGGCAATTTGAAGGGAATTGAAGAAAGAGCTGCTTATAAAGATAAGGGTAGGGTACAGAAAAAGGCTTCCTCACAGGCTCACAAGGAAGCCACCCTGGGAACCAGAGCCACAAGAAGCTGTGACCTTTGCAACACAAGCATGCTGGTGACCCATGCATGGAGGGCAGAATGGAAGTCCCTGGACGTAGCTCAGCCTCCCAGGATCCAGTAAGGGTGAGGAAGTCGGATTTGGGTTATGATATTGTGTTTGTTGATTTGCTTATTTGGTTGGTTGGTTGAGACAGGCTGGTCTTGAACTCACTATGTAGCTCAGGCTGGCTTTGAACTCATAGTGATCTCCCACTTCAGCCTCCCCAGTGCTGAGATAAGAAGTGTGCACCAACGGGCCCAGCCATTCTGGTTATGAGTTTTAAATATTACATATTTCTGGGTGCCTGTAATCCCAGCACTCCACCTAGAACCATGAGGCAAGAGGATTGATGCAAGCTCAAGGCAGGCTTAGGCTACATTGTAAGTTCAAGGCTAGCTTGAACTGCATAGTGAGAACCTAGTCTCAAAAAACCAAAACATTACATTAAAGTATTTTGCAACCTATTAGGTAGCACTTGACCCTCCAGGGTACAGCTTTCCACATGTATCCTAAGGAGGCAAGGTCACAGCCAGCTGGCTGCTTCCAGGACGTTGGGCAGGAACTGCCGGAAGGAGCACGTGTGCCTCAGACGGAGGTTACTGATGTCCACCTTACAGTGATGGGGCGGAATTCTGTGAGTGCAGGGGTGGTGGTACCCTGGGAGGAGACAGCAAAGCCATCTTAAGCTGCATAGCAATGCTATGTCCCTCCGGTGGTGGTCACCATGGGAACAATGACTGGAACACCAGATCAGCCCCAGCTCCTATCCCTACACCAGGGCCACTCACACACAGGTCCCCGAGTGTACCTGGCAAGAGAGGACTGCATCTTGGCCCTGACGATAATTTGTCCTTCTGACTCACTGTGGACTGCTGTCCTTGCGCCTCCCCCCCCACCCCCCAGGACTGGGGACAACACAAGGCCCTGCTGTGTTTATACACTGAGCTGCACCCAGCCCACTTTGTCAGGCCCTGCACCCCCTGGGACCCCAATGCCACAGTTATCCCTGGAATCTGGGAACTTAGTCCCATCCCTTCATCCAGGGACTGCAGTTGCTAAAGCAGGGCAATGATGCTGGTGGCTGTCACCAAGGATTTAACGGCTTAGCAAAGGGAGAGCTTTGGAGCCTCCTAAGCTATGCAGCTGGGAGGCTACGAAAGCTGCTCAGAATAAAGGCAGTCCAGTACTGTCGGCTCCCAGCCCCCCATTCTCTCACATGCCAGGGAGTCCTGGTACCTCAGGCTTATTACCTGCAGGGACCACCAAGCCTGGCTTTAATTAACCAGCCCGGAGGCTCTCTGCACCCCTCCTGCATGGCTGAGCCAGCATGTTAAACCCCAGGTCTTGGATGAGGGCTATGGCATGCATTTGGCCCCAGTGAACCTCACATTCCACCCTCCAGCTTTGCTCCCTACAACTCTGTGGCACTGCCAGGGCAGCCTTGTAAGCCCCCAGCCCCCATAGGTGAGGGCTATGAAGAGTCATTCGAGAGCTGGTCAAATAGCGGCAGGGATGTGCTGAGACTACACTATCTCCTGTAGTTCCATGTCCAGCATCCAAGAAAATCTGCGGCAAGATGTGTGAAATTCTTCTCCTCCTCCTTCTCTTTTTTTTGGTGGTACCAGGGGGCAAGCACTTATTCCATTGAATTATCTCCCCAGCTCAAGATGTAAATGTCTTTTTTTTTTTTTTTTTTTTTTTTTTTTGGCAGAACCAGGAATTGAACTCAGGCCCTTGTGCTTGCCAGGCAAGTGCTTATTCTACTAAGCCATCTCCCTGGCCCCCCAAGATGTAAATTTCAAAGGCCAGTGATATGGCTCAGTGGCACAGTACCTGAATAGCAAAACCAAGGTCCTGAATTTGATTCCTGGTACCAAAGGAATTCTTTTCAAAGGACTCCAGTGGCTCCACCCCTGCAATACTTCTGTAGTTGTGTCCTGCAGATTCTCTCATGTGCTAGCTGTATTCCCTCCTTGCAGTTTTCCTCCAATGACTCATGTTCCTGGTGCCTCCAAACCTCATGATCTCCACTGCACCTTTGGCTTCACACTCAGAGCTTCACACACTGCCCTCTCAGGGGCACACTGCCTGGTCTAACACCGAGCCTGCGTGTTAGGGATCACAGATTTTTTTTTTTTTTTTTTGGAAATGGGGATTGAACTCAGACCCTTGGGACTGAACTCAAACCTTTGCGCTTGCCAGGGAAGTGCTTATTCTACTGAGCCATCTCCCTGGCCCCTAGGGACCACCACAGAGTATAAACAGTCTGGAAGATGTCTGAGGCTGTCCTTGTCCTGTTCTGTAAACTAAACTGGAAGGCAGAAACTCTGCTTTCTCTGGGTCATGTCTGAGGCCCTACTGCTAGCAACGCTGAGGTGCTCATGGGGCAAGATAAGGCCTGCTGAAGATGACCAGGAACTTTAAAGTAATATAGTAGCAGGGGTAAAAGCTTCACCTGGGGAAACCACAGTTGCCTTATTGGTCCTTGGCCCATTCTTACATGAATGCATTGTTGTTCTTTCACTAGTTCCCTGTCATTGCCATTATTGTTCCTGGAAGCAGTCACTATGCCTTCCCAAGCACTGGCTAATAAAAACATTGGTGAGCCAGAAAGTGTTTTGTTTGTTTGTTTTTTTCAGCCAGAGAGTCTTTTTGTTTATCCTGAGGCACTGAACTTCCAGCCTCATTTTTCATGCATTTTTTTATTTTTTAGGGAAAGTCTATAGGGTGCTCAGGGTCTCACTATACAGCTTGAACTCATAGTGATTCACTTGTTTACAGCCTGCCAAGCACTGGGATTATAGGTGCACGCCTTCATGGCAAGTCTCAGTGGTCAGCTCAGACAGTGCGCCAGGGGTGGGGTCAGTGTGTCATGTGATGCTGGGGATGGAACCCTGATCTCTGTGCTTGCCTAAGCAGGCTCTTAGTCAGCTGACTGACTATCCACACTGGCCTGGAATAGAAAATTTTTTGAGACTAGGTCTTGATAAATAGTCCAGGCTGTCCTTGAACTTACTATGTATCCCAGGCTGGCTTTTAACTTGGCAATCCTCCCACCTCAACCTTCCAGAGTGCTGGGACCACAAATGTGTGCCACCACACCCAGCAGGAATATTTATCTTGCACAACTGTGTATTGGAAGGGTTTAACTTTCTTTTCATTTGTACAGGGGCTGGCAGCTGAGAGTTTGCTTAAATCTCAAGAGGAAACTTTGGACTTAACACTTTTCAGAAATGTTGAAACTGATAGGACTTTGGCAACTCTTGGAGATAGACTAAATGCTTTTTGTACAGAGGAAATATATGAGTCTTAGCTGGGTGTGGTGGCGCATGCCTGTAATCCTAGCACTCGGGAGGCTGAGACAGGAGGATTGCTGTGAGTTTGAGAACAGCCTGAGCTACAAAGTGAGCTTGAACTGCATAGTGAGACCCTGTCTCAAAAAGACCAAAAAAAAAAAAAAAAAAAAAAAAAAAAAAAAAAAAAAAAAAAAAACAAAATGTGTGTGTGTGTGTATGAGTCTTGGGAGGGGCATGGGCAAAATGTTATGGCTTATGTCTGTCTCCCCTAAACCCTCATGCGGGGATGGGTGGTGGTCTTCAAAAGTGGCTGGACCTAGAGTGTGTGATGCTGGGATCAAGGGTGTGCTTACTTTGTCATAGTTTGGCATAGTCCTGGGTAGGATTAAGGATGCCCTGCCTGGGTATAAGGATGCCACTCTAAGGGGAGGAGGAAGTTCCCTGTATTGGAACATAAGCGAAAGAGGGCTGCTAAGCTTGCTGTTTTTCACTTGCTGCTTGATACCTCACTGTTTCACTGCCTTCTGCCTACCAGAACTATTTCTCCTCTGGGATGCCCCTCTGCCATTCCACCCTGCCTTGGAGCCAACCATAAACGAAAACTCTACAAACTGTGAGCCAAAAATAAATCTTTCCTCCTTTGTTTTTTGCTGGACAACATTAAATTTTTGTTTTTCTATTGTTTTTTGGTGCTAGAGATCAAATCCAGGGCCCCAGGAATGCTGGGCAAGCGCTCTACCGTTGTGCCACTCCCTAGCCCAGCATTCAGCTGTTCATTAAATAGATGAGCTTCAGTGCCATCTGTCCATTTCCTGCTGGCTTTGGCCACTCTGCTTTCCCGCAGCAGATGCCAGGTCCAGAAGAACCACACTTCCAGTATCTGAAAGAATTTTCTCCTGAGCTGAACTTGGCTGCTGCAATGGTTTGGTTAGGAGCAGCTGTGGTTGCTAGATGGTTCATCTCTGGTGCATCAAATAAGTAGGCCAAGCAGCCCACAGAGAGAAGCAAGTGAAGCAACACAGTTGTCACAATTGTGGCCATTGAAACATGCCAGTTATCTTTGCAAATGGCTGGTAAGAATGTCGTTGCCAACACAGATCCTGAGATGCTGAGGCAATCATGACTAGAATCCAATGAACTACTTTCTGGGGGATAATCCACAGAACTGCTGTGGGGATATAAATGAAGAGTGAATAGCCACAGATGCACACAATCTCCAGAAATGAATAGGAAACGATGTTCATAACCTCGCTATTTCTCTACATGAGGAAACCCCAGAGAGCCAGAGGAACCAGGCTTAGGCATAGATATGACTGTGGCTGCTATGGACATTTTTTGGAATTCAGGTACATAATGGTATGTCTTCTCTCCCAGATGGATTAAGAAGTTGGAAAGATTCCCACTAGTTGCTATGGCAAAGACCAATGTGGCACATATCCAAAAGGGCCCATGGAGATCTGGATTGCTGTGGATATATAACCTCACAAAGTTTTTCCCGGGTACTGGCAAAAGAGACTTTCTCATTCTGTCAAAGACTTGGTGAGTGTCCACATCAAAGAATGTTTGATAATACTCAAAATGTCCAGAAGGGAGAGCTTTTCTCAGTTTTGTGAGAGTCATCGTTGCCTAATAACTCGTCATCCTCTTCTCTTCCTGTGCCTCTTGCAGGTCCTGACTGATGTTTTGGGGTTTCACCAGGATCCTCAATGCTTATTGTGGTGGCATCTGGGTTTGCTGCTAGTGAAGTGGGTATATCACCAAACTCTTCAAATTGCAAGTTATCCACAGCTGCCATTTGGTCAGTGGGTCTGCTCCCAGTTAGGAGGAAGAAAACATGCAGAGGTCTGACTTTGATTCCTGATTGTTGCTTCTTTGCACTCCTCGGGGGTCTCAGCTTCCTCATCTGTAAAATGGGTTCATAAATGCGCCTAATCACACCACACAGGAGCCATTACACGCCACGCATGTGAGGCAGGCACTTCACACGCAGCCAGGCAGCTTAGGAGGCGACCCTGCAGCCAAGGACACCAAGAGGGCGCAGCACATTTGAAGGGCAGGAGCTGCATACGGTCCCCAGGGCCTAAGAGGCCCCACTAGGGCTTCCTTTCCTCAGAGTCGCTGGAAGCTGGTAAATCTTTCCTCCTTTAACTTTAGGTATTGGGTATTTTGTTTTGACAACAAGAAAAAGTAACTAAGACACTTGGTTCCATCCTTCAATCCCCCTGCCTCAGCCTTATACGTGTCCCCATGGTTGGGGTATAGATTGATTGACTGGTTATTTGCTGGTACTGAGGATTGAACTCAGGACCTTGCACTTGCCAGGCAAGTGCTTATCCTACTGAGCTGTCTCCTCAGCCCCTATAGTTTGTAGTTTTATTATACAGGCCACAGATCAGCACATTCAAGCAAACGTCTAGGAGGTGAGGGCTGTGAAAGCCCTGACTGAATGTAGAACCACGTCTTGTCCTCATAAAATCAGGCTGTCACCGGGTTACGTTCATCAGCTAGGAAGCTGCACTGTGCTGTGTCCAGTTGTGCAGGTTTTATAACACGCACAATTGTTTAACACACTACTAGTGAGCAGCAGTTCTCTGCCTTCCCTTTTGGCCTTGAGCCTCTCACCACATGGTTTGTGTGTGCAGCATGACTGCTCCCCATCCTGCTGCTAATATGCAGACCAGGAATTCTCGGGATTTAGTCTTTCAAACCAATTCCTCACTCTACAATGTGGCCAGCCTCCCTCCAGCTGATTGCTGAAGCTCTCACTGTGCTCCAGCCCAGAAACTGGGGATTGAACTCAGGCCCTTGCCCTTGCCAGGGAAGCGCTTACTCTACTGAGCCATCTCCCCGGCCCCTCCAACCTTTTATCTTGAAGTCCACAATCTCCATTCAGTCACTCGTCCTCAGCAATTCAGTCCCTCTGCTTTCTTTCTTTGTGACTTCACCCATAATTACTTGTTAACATTCTCTAGAGAACCACGGCATGAGGAGAAACTGACAATGCTTTTTGATCTATGGGTGATGAAAGTTCTCCGTGCTTTATAGGTGATTTTCACCCTCACATTGGGTCAGTCATTACACGTTTGTTTGTTTGTTTTTCCTTCCCGGTAAAGGGAACTGAACCCAACCTTTTAAATTTGAGAGTGTCCCGCTAAGTCTAGGACTGGGCTGACTTTATAGTCTTTCGGCTTCAGCCGCCCCAATTGGTGCGACTACAGGAGTGCACGGCCATACCCCAGAGTAGGAAGTTCAAAACAACTCCGTCTGCGGAGACTGTAGCGTCACACTGGTCTAGGAAGTGTGCGCTCCCAGCACTCCCGACAGGCTCCACGCCCCGGAAGTGCTTGATCCCCGAGTTTCCAGCAGGCTCCACAACTCCGGGAAGTTCCTGCCGTGGTGCCTGGGAGAAGTCTGATACAGACATGGATCGGCCCCGCAGTCCCACGCCGGCCCTAGGATCCCTCCAACCTGAGGTATCTCCTCCAGCATCAGTGACCCTGGCTCAGCTCCTGCAGCTAATGCAGCGGGGCCAGGAGCTCCCAGGGATAGAGAAGCGCCATATCACGGCCACCCATGGCGACCCCACGGCATCCCAGCTCCCGCGAAGGCCGAAGCCCTGGGAGGCCGCCGCCCCACCGCCTTCGGGCTCCTGAAGCCTTAGGTCCTCGGCGTCTCGGATCCGGAGCTACAGTGCCTGCACGAACTTACGACCCTGGAAACCGGCCACTCCGTCTTTTTTGCGTTTGTCCTAGTCTCCTCCGGGCTGCCCACTACTCGGATTCTGGACCAGATCGTCAGTTAAAATAAAATCCTGTACCACTGGAGTCTACCGGAACGACCTTCCTACTTACTTGCCTTGTGTCTTGTTTTCACTGTCAGAATATTACAATGAAATATTGTAATATTTGGGGAATTTGGGGTGCAGTTCATTGGCAGAGCCCGTGTCTGGCAGGTGGAAACCCTGGGTTTATTCCTGGCAACAAAGAAAAGCGACTGGAGCCCCCCTGTTAAGGCCTGACCTACCGGGCTCAGTAATGCAGGTACACGAGGCAGCCCAACCAGGGCACCTGGGCCAGCCAGTTCAGTGCTGGTGACAAAGGGAAACTGCGATCTAGGTAGCATTTCCTAGATGAAATGAAATACTAAAATTTACCTCCCGAATGACTTCAAAGATCTATGAAATCAAATACCTGGCAGCGACCAACAAGCCTGTAGAAAACTTGGGTCTGAGCCGGGCATGGTGTCACATGCCTGTCATTCCAGCTCATGGGAGGGTAAAGCAAGAGAATCGTTTTGAGTTCAAGACTAGCCAGGACTACAAAGCCACCCTGAACTAGAGTGAAACATTTCAAAAAGACAACCTGAGTGTGAGAAACAGGTGAAGGGCTGGGCTCACAGAAGAGGCAAAGCTCCCACTACCACAAGGCCAAACCTTGGAGCTCACACCTAAACTGCTTTCCTGACAAACCCTGGAACAGGGTACTGTGAGCTGCCCTTTTTTTTTTCTTTTTGAGACAGGGTCTCACTATGCAGCTCAGGCTGGTCTCGCACTCACAACAATCCTCCAGTCTCAGCCTCCCTAGTGCTGGGATTACAGGCCTGTGGCACCACGCCCAGCTCTGTGAGCTGCCTTGTAAAGCCCACCTTTACATAGTCTGGTTTGATCACTGGGCACTTTACAAAGTCTTTTGTTTCTTATATTTATATAGAATTTGGAATTTATTTTTTTGTTTTGCCTTTTTTTTTTGCGGAATCAGGGATTGAACTCTTCACTTGCCAGGGAAGAACTTATTCTGAGCCATCTCCCCGGCCCATTTTTTTTGCCTTTTTGAGGCAAGATTTTACTGTGCAGTTCAGACTAGTCTTGAATTTGCAAGGATCTTCCTGCCTCAGCCTCCAAAGTAGTAGGATTACAGGTGTGCACCACCATGCCTGTCAAACTGAAAGCTATCATTTTTTTATTTTTCCAAAGACAGGGTCTTACTATGTAGAGCACTCTGGCCTCCAACTCAAGCAATCCTGTCTCAGTCTCAGTTGGGATTACAGGCCTGAGCCACATGCAAGAGTGGAAATAGTTCTCTTGTGCTGGGTGTAACCCAGGGCCTTAAATGCTTTACACAGAGAGCTATAGTCTCCGTCCTCTTATTTAGTGACAAATCTGGGCCATAAATCCCAGACTCCCATACATAGAGGGCTTTAGCCACTTACTGATACATCATTTTTTTGAAACAGTCTTGCTCTTGAGGTCACAGCAACCCTCCTGTCGCCACTTCCCCAGTGCTGGGATTACAGCCTGGCAGATGCGCCATTTTAGAGCTAGGACTTCACATTAAAGGCAAAACCTGTAACAGCTATTCCTCGCAGGTTAAGTATGTAACTAACACACCTAAATCATGACCTCATAACCTGGCACCATTAACCTCTGAACTTGGTTTCACAGCTGTCTGAGTTTGGCCAACACCACAGCGAGGCTGTTTAGAAAGGACCAGGGTGCATAATGGTGGAACAAGTTTTCAGTATTTTTATTTTTTGGCGGAAGCAGGGATTGAACTCAGGCCCTTGTACTTGCCAGGGTAAGTGCTTACTCTACTGAGCCATCTCTCCAGCCCCTGGAGTTTTCAGTATAGCTGGGCTGTTTGGCTCCTCCTCACCAACTGCTCAAGACTGGGAAGCTGCAGCAAGTGAGGGAGCAGAAGACATGGGTGAGAACAACTCAGCATCAAACCCAAGATCCAGGTGCAGCCATTTTCCAGGCAGTGAAAGGAAGGTTTGATGATAAAAATTGGCCCAAAGTCTTCAAAG
>PVKA01012792.1:0-56793 GCA_004027165.1 Ctenomys sociabilis
CGGCCCGCCAACATTTTGGCCCTAGCCTTTCAAGGTCAGCGAAGACTCAGGGCATAGGAGAACCTGTACTGCAATATCATGGGACTCAGGTGAGCTCCAAATTTTCTGAGCAAGGAGATTGTGGAGCCACAGAGGAAAGAGATTGAAGTTCTATAGTGTGCCTGGGGAGAGTCACATGAAGAGAAATCTTTTTCTCAGGTTCTCACAGAGAGCATTCTGGTCAAGCATTGGCCGTGACTCATCCACATGGATGACACAGACAAAGGAACTACAGAATAATGTACAGGACTCCTTTGTATTCTTATACAGCCTCATATATGATTTCATATAAAATAATTAGTTATTGGACATAACAAAGGTGTTTCTCTAGCATGATCAATGATGTGCCACACACTACGGTTTTCATATTGCCTCCAGTACGATCTAAGGACTATGCATTCAATAGCTACAGAATTCACTGCTTTGCTACTGATTCAGCTCTTTATTAAGACCATATAATATGTTCATCACATGCACAATCCTAGGCACTGAGGTTGGGGCAAGAATTTAAAAAAAGGAACAATTTCTTGACTTCATTGAATCTTGCATTCCTTATGTGCAAGGATTCCAAGATGAAGTCAGGGCTGCATTTTACTCAAGACACAGATATTCTTTTAATCCCTGATTCCACGAGAGAGAGAGAAAAAAAGAGAGAGAGACAGAGAGACAAAGAGAGAGAGACAGAGAGAGACAGACAGAGACAGACAGAGACAGAGACAGAGAGAGACAGAGAGAGAGAGAGCTTCTGATGTGATAAATACACTAAGTTCCAAAAAAACACCATGACTCATTGTTTAGACTACTATAATACAATATCTTAAACTACGCGGTTTTAAAACAACAAAATTGTTGGCACAGCTCTGGCATCTAGAAAGCCCAAATGAAGGCAGGCCTGGTGCCTGGTAAGGACCCACTTTGTGGTGCCTACAGTGTACCCTCTGGCCCGTGGCATCATGAGTGGGAGGGTAAGGTGTGTCTCTGAGGCACTAACCTGCGCACCATGACCTAACCACTTTTCAGAGGTTTCACTTGCTAAATCATCTCCTGGGTCAGATTGGTTTTATATATATATATTGGTACAGGGTCTTGCTATGCACCTCAGACTCGTATTGATTCTCCTCTCTCAAATACAGGTGTGCACCACCACCTCTGGTTTCAGTGGCCAGCAGAGTGCACCCCAGGTTCCAGGGCCAGCACAGCATGCAGTACCAGGCATCTAACTCAGGTTCTTGCGCTTGCCAGGCAGGGGCTTATGCCACCGAGCTATCTCCCCAGCCTGGGTAGAATTTTTCAATATCACAAAGTAAACACATACTTCAGCTCATAGGATTCTGAAAGACCCCCGCAACCGGCCCTGCCATGGGACAGCTTATTATTCCACACGTACTTTTGAGGGCAAGGTTGTCCATTTATTAGTGTGGTTCATGCAATTGAAACTAAATACTCATCCCTTGACAATCATCTGATGTAACTTTCAAAATTCGTATTTGAAAACAAATCTTTGCTTTATGCAGTTTTCCATAGGAATAGAAACTGTTAAATTTCTCAGACAATATTTCAAAATTTACATGAGAAAATATGCTTGGATTTGGATATCATTAAACAATGTGCCCAAGTCTTTATAGAACTAATAACATTATGAAATTAAGAGTTCATTTTATAATTTGGAATGACTTTTCTTTCAGTTTTATACGATAATAGAAGTGTTGATATATCGTCCTGGAATATAACTACTAGGAACTTACTCAAAATCGTATTTACTACGGAGCCCATACATTGCGCTTGCCTTATTTAAAAAGCTTGCCTAAAATTACTTTTGTATAATTTTCTTGGTCTCTAGTAACCTCTGGTCTATTGTACACAATCTTATGTGCATTTATCCTAAAAAGGAAACTAAATGAGATTGCAGGCCATTAATTTAAAAAACCTAATTTCATAAGTTTAATTCATTCCTTTTTAAATAACTTCATTGAGAAACAAATAGCAAAGAGACAGTTTCAAAACTGATTAGTAGGACCGTTTCAATAATTCTTAGTGGTTCTTCATAGTACAACATGCGGACATGATATCCTGTTCACAAATACTATTACAATAAATCTTTCTATTCACTGAATTAAGAGAATGTAGCTGTATATCTATCCTATTTTGAATATACAGATATAAAATGGACCTTCATTTGTATCCCTTTAGTTTTGTCAGAGAAGGATATTCCATTGTCATTTAAATATAGGTGCATGAATTCAGAAAACATTCCAATATAGTCCAGTAGGCCATAACAGTAGTGGGTTATCTGTAGGACTGGCAATGTCAGAAGTTGGCAACTTGAGCCTCTTACAGCTCAGCATATTAATATGGCTTTACTTTTTATACTTCATTTTTATACTTTTCTGTTGGATGGTTAAGCAAGACCTATATTACAATAAATATAATTTTTCAATTTGATAAGGCCAGTCAAATCCCCGCAGGATTTATCCTGGAACCATGTACTGCAGTTTGTAGATCCTTTGTCAGTGTCAGCCATGTGGATGAGTCATGGTCATCATTGCATAATTTGTTCTCTATGAAAGCCTGAGAGAATGTTTTCTCTCCAAGTGACTCTCCTTAGGCATACTCTACATCATTGATCACTTTCCTCTGTAGCCCCATAGTCTCTTTGATCAGAAAATGTGGGACACAACTGAGTTACAAATGTTACAGTACTGGTTCTCCTATGTCCTAAGTCCTCACTGACTTTCAAAGCCTAGAGCCAAAAGGTTGGCTGTATTAAACTGGGTTTTAATTCTGTATCTGTACTACCTCTGGCATGTTGGTGGATTTCCTAAAAGTACATCCTGTATGTAAATCAGCAATAACTACTAGTACCAAATTTTAGGGCTCTTTCAGATAATAAAGGAAATAACAATATTTAAGGTACTTTGAACTGCTGGCTAATACCCAGATTGACATGCTGACCTCATCTGTGCCATCCATCCATACATTACAGTAGCTACTATTCATTTATTTATAAAAACCCTTTAAGGGGTTTTCTCAATCATACAACTTTAAAGAAATTTGTATGTTGACATAAAATATTGATATTACTTTTGCACACGAGACATTCATTCTGAAATTCTAGTGATCTCTTTACATAAATGTCTACTAAATTCTGTAGCTAAAGAGCTACTATCTGATTGTCCACTGAGGACAAAGTATTGATTTCAGGATTTGAAAGGATGCATGAAAACAGAGCTCACTTATTATGAAGCTCCAGGCCAACTTTAAACAAAACAGGTTTCTTCTGGTTGCTTTACATCAACAGACTGCCCTTTAAAACCAAAACAAGAAGCAAAGCTTTTGGTAATCTCTCCTGGAACAATATTATTCAATATATTGACAAAGAGCCTTGTTTAGCCAGTTACTTGTTGTACTACTAATCTGAATCGAATTATAAGAACATGCATGTCATCAATGACTTAAAAGCTTGATTCAGGATTTAAGGAAAAAGGAGAGTTGGTGTCCTGTGAAAGAGTAAAAATGTATATAATCCACCTTACAGAGAGAGAAAAAAAGACCTTGAAAAGAGAAAAGAAAGACCCAAGACTACATAATGCTCTTCCTGTTGGTGCCTGTTTGATTGAGAAAGTTATAATGATAGACCTTCCACAGGTGGGAAGACATAGTGACTTGTAGGCCATGAAAATATAGAGGGAAATGATATGTTTAATTAAAAAAAAAAACACATACAAGGGCAGGGATATAGCTGAGTGGAACAGGGCCTGCTTGGCACGTGTGAGACCCCAGGTTCAATTCCTAGTACAGTAACAACAACACACATAAGTGGCAGTCTCTACATAAAAGCTGAGGGCCTAGTGCTGTTTCTGTCCTCTTTAGACTCATGAATTATTTCCAGTGTAAAAGGTCTTTAGCTTGAAAAACATGCTAGCTTGATTTTCTACATCAGACTTACCTATATGTGCATTTAAAATTCTTACACAAGCTTCTTTTAATACTATATTCTCATTGATCATTTAATAAAATCAATCAAGAAGTAGGGTCACAAGGAAAAACAATATAGAAGGAATAAATGGCAAACCAGAGAAGCTGAGTTACATATAATGTGCCTTTTCATGTTTATGAGTTAACAGAAAGCTGCAATTATGAGATGGGACATAAGGGGTAAGAACTAAATGGAGAGCAGACCAGAACAAAATCAACTGCCACACGCCACACACACAGAAAATAATCTGTGTGTTCTCTTATTTGGAGGTCACTAGTATACTATTACAAAAACAGCACTGAGTTTCAAGCATAGTACTCTTATGTTTGATTAAATAATAGTAATTCACAAAGCCAAACCTATAAATAATAATTCAATTTCAATTTCAGTTTTTCCTAAGTACTTGCTGTTTATCATTTTATGTATTATCTACTTTAAAATTCACAATTCTGCAGTCATAGATAACATAGTTCTAGCTGAAAAATGTAAAACTAAAAATTTTACGCCTATATACAACCATGTAAGTAACTAGATAAATATTTAATCCAAGTATCTACATAAATGTCTCATAGTCTAGTTACACTATTTATTTATTTAATGTATTTGGTACAGAATCTCAATACACAGCTTGGACTCACAGTGATCCTTCTGTTTTCAGCCTCCCCGGTACTGGGATTACAGGTGTATGTCACCAAATCTAGTTTGAGGGGCCGGTTCAGTGCACCCGGGGGCAGCATTAGCACAGTACGTGGTGCTAGGGATCGAACCTCGGGCCCTAAGCTTGACTACACAGGTGCTTACTCAGCTATCTCTCCATCCCTTACATTCTTTTTTATAACTAGGTCCAGATGTGTAATAATTTTGTATATTGGATATCAGCCAAAACAACATTTTCAATCTCAGTTAATTAATCCCCCACCTTTTTGTTTGTTTGTTTTGCTTTTTGCTTTTAGTTTTGTACTGAGAATCAAACTCAGGACCTCATGCTTGCCAGGCAGGTACAGTGGCACTGAACTACACCCTCAGCCCTAATCCCCCACTTTTTGAAAATATTTAATACTCTTAATTCCCTACAGGGAATATGCTACAAGGGTTTCCCAACAAACATAGATATGATTCTAAGCTTGAAACACTGCAATTATGTACATATCTATATTATTTAGAAACTTTATATAAAAATTATAGAAGACTCAATGAAATTTGTGGGGGTTTGGTTGCTTTTAAGTATTTTTAAATATTAAAATTTTAAATATTAAATATTAAAAAGTAAAACCAAAAAACCTTAAAAACATGAGGTGTTTTGTTTTGTTTTGTTTTGTTTTGTTTTGTTTGGTACCAGTGATTGAACTCAGGACTCTTGTGCTTGCCAGGCAAGTGCATATTCTATAGCGCTATCTCCCTGGCCCCAATATCAGTAATTAAGCACTCCAGTCCTCACCAAGAAACACGAGTGCATCTTAACATGCTGGATACAGATTCATTTCCCGGGGCTCCTCTGACTAGCCTGTGCCCACCTGGCAAGCACGAGATCCTGAGTTTGATTCTCAGTACAAAACAGAGCATCACAAACTGTGTGGCCTGATACAGGTGGGAAGGCTAAGTGCAGATGGTGCTAAGAGCTGTGCCTATGGCAGCCTCTGAGGGACAATCATTTCTAGCTGCAATCTCAGTTCCCAGCATCCCAAGTGTTGCCTTGATGCGCAGATGAAACTCTAGGATTTCTGCCACAGTCATGAAAGCCAGAGAGACTCTCAGCAGCCAGCAAAGGCTGACAGAGCCCTCAAAAGCATTCTGCTTACAAAGGAAATAAAATAAGTCTCCCCTAGAGGTGTGAACTCTTTAATTCTACTAGAACACGCACAAAAATTTCTCAGGTTGACAATTTCTAAGACATTTATATATTATCTGTGTTTTACAATAGCCCCCATGACAATATCAGTTAAGCAGATGTCATTATAAACTAAATGGCAAAACAGAATCTTTGCAGTATGCAAAAGACTTCAAAATATACCTGTCTAAAGATTTATACTTGTGAATTCAGGACATGACAGGTTCTACAGCTTATTTTCAGTGTCTTTGACATTATCTAGTGTTCTTTAGCATTTTCAGCTAATTTCTTAAACAGGCTTGTCAGAACCCAATTATGAAGTTATCTCTTCTTTTCAGTTTAGTGCTACCAACCAAGTAAAAATGACAGATATTTATTTAGTCACAATGCACGGTAGTCTGGCAACTTCAATAATGTGTAAATTGAGGGTGTAAACAGATTCCAAACAGACTATAAAATCCCAAAGAATTTAAAATTTTTAATATGAACATTAAGTGGACAGAACTATATAAAAACTTTTAAAAACACTGTAAGACACATTGGCATTTTAAAAACTGGCAAGACAATTTCCTCCAAGGAAGTATTGGCTAAAAGTAACTTACATATGATATTGCTTAGATTTTTCTATCTGGAAGTTATTCAGAGCCTGAAAAAGTAGAAACTAATTTTCATAACTCAAGCAAATAGTAAAAACGTAGTCATTTCTAAGAATAGCCAACAACAGTGTAGAAAGTCTTCATGTACAATATTTTGTAACTGAAATCTTTTCAACCCTCCCATCTTCTTGCTAATGGGACTTCCATTTATGAATCTACTTTGCATGAAACATAGTCATTTTCCTGATGTAGGAAAATTACTGGGCAGAATATACCCAAATGCTATGAAATCACCTTAGCACAACAGCAGTCTATCCCTTTCTTTATTCAAGAAGGCACTTGGGAGTTTACTCCAGTAGAAACTTTGTATGTACAGCTACGTGTCTATAATTGTACAGGTCAAACATTCTATCATAATCTGACTTCATCTTGTCATTCTCCAGTATACTGCCATGAGAAAGGTTTTTTAATATGGAGAAAACAAAAGGAAACAGATATACAAAGGCAGCAGGTATGTAGGTGATGAGATGGGGGAAAGTGAGGGGGGCTGAAGTGGAAGGAGACAGGATGCAGGTAGAGAGGAGGGGAGGAGAAGGAGGTGGACAAGAGGAGAAGGTTGGCTGCCTAGAGAATGTAATCACAGCTCAGGCTGACTAACAGAATGGTAGAGGCAAAATAGGCAAGGCTTACAGCCCCCTAAATAAGAACTAGAATAATGAAACGCGAATGGTACTGAAGGAATTGCAGGCAGATGTTTTAAAAATCA
The DNA here is from genome assembly GCA_004027165.1 of Ctenomys sociabilis. Lineage (NCBI taxonomy): Eukaryota > Metazoa > Chordata > Mammalia > Rodentia > Ctenomyidae > Ctenomys > Ctenomys sociabilis. The sequence continues at coordinate 7,206 of PVKA01012792.1, forward strand.
GGTGTGCACATAAAATTTAGTGAAATGAGGATGTTAAGGTTGTCAGAGAACTGATAAAACAGGGCCCAGGCAAGACGTCCACATTCTGAGCATGACCACACAACATTTACAGCACAAAATGTTGTAAAGCAGAAAAGCAGAAGCCCTGCCCACTAGCCACACTTTAAGGACAAGGGGCTCAAGCTCCAGACCATCAGCAGGTTCGGCAAGAAAATGTAAAAAGTCTGCTCATCAGATTTAGAATCTCTACCAAATCAGTGGTCATGGAGGACTCTAGCCTGCTCTTTCTCCTTGCCTTTTTGGCATGGTTTGGAGACTGTTTTACTGTTTCCCCTGTGGGTTCCATTGTTTTGCAACCTTGGTCCCTAGTGTAACATGAAAAGTGGTAGACCTCTGAGGGGCTGAACCAAGTGACACAGCCTAAGGAGTCAGACTCTGGAAGGAATGAAGGCATGGCTCTTGCAACCTCTGAGATCTGAGAGGGATGCTGTCAGGAAAGCACACGAGGCTCCTCAGCAGTGCTCACATACTGCCTCACAGTGTGATCTCCCCTCTGACGGGCCACAATGCCATCTGCCATAAGGTCCCCACTAGAGTTGACAGCATCATTGTACCCTTGAACCTCCTGACTTGTGAGCTAAGTAAATTTCTTTACAGATCACCCAGCCTCAGGTATTTCACCACACTAATGGAAAATGGACCAATACCATACATTTTGCAGGGCCTGCTATGTTTATAGTAAAGATTTGTCGGCTGTTGCTTCAATAACAAAACTTTCAGGAACTGCCATCTTATGTTATTATGAAGTATACACAATTTTGAAGAAATCATAAAGGAAAAGTTGAGTGTAAACCCCTCCATATTATATGGACTTGGCCCTTTTTGAATATTTGCATACAGGTAAGAGGAAGGTAGCATCTTCAGGAGTGGGATGAAGCACCTTGACCCACCTATTACTACAAAAGGCTCTGAGGAGCCAGGCTCACTGATGCAGACAGCTTTGCAAGGAGGAGAAAGGAGAAGAGCATAAGGACAAATACCAAGAGAAGTGAAGAAAAAGGATGTGGGAAAGAGAGGGGCCATTTGGCCCGCTGTAGGGAGCTCTACATGAGGGCAGGAGGGGAGGGAAGCAAGCTGGAAGCCTGCACCCAGTGCTTCCTCTGCAGGGAACTTGCTTGAATCATGCACTTGCTTTGTCGTCCTTCTGTTACAGAAGTAGGCAGCCAAGTTCACACCAGGGTTCACACCTGTGAGTGCACTAGACCATGCAATGATGCTAACTTAAAAACAGAGGGGCATACTGTGTGTGTGTGTGCATGTGTGTGTGTGTGTGTGTATCTTTTACATGCATCCACAATCATCACTGTTTCAACAACTCTGTCAGGACTAGACTATCAGGTATACATATGATTTTATTAAAAATGTAGATTAACTAGGATGGGAACTATTATATACATATATATAAACACACATACACACACACATACATATACATATATATATATTTTTTTTTTTTTAAACAGAGAACTCTGTCAGGAAGCTAAAATCTGAGCAGTAAAGATAAAACGTATTCCAAAGAGACTAAAAAAAAAATCACTTACTGCTTCACCAAAATTCACAGCATAAAAGCCATGTGGAAAGAAAAATTAGCTCCCTGAAAATATTTGTTGTAATTTTAAAAGCTAAGAGTTCAGAAAACCATCTCAAAGAGAAAAGAATTGTCTACAAAAAACATAAGAGTTCTCTGAAAAGAAAAAAAAAAATTATCGAGTGATGTTTCCCAAATGTTACATTTGAATCAAGCACTCGGTGGGTGCCTTCTAATTTTGGAGCCCTGGGTGATTCCAATCCCTCATAAGTCAATAGTCCAATGTTGGCTAAAAAAATAAAAAAATTATAACTATCAGATCAGAGGAACTGCTCTGAAGACAATAAATGTATGCCATAGTGAAAGCACAATGATATCCTTGACTAACAGTTATAACTTCTAAATGAGATTTAAACAGATTTACTAGATATTTGGAAAAATAAAAATACATGTAATCAATATTGATATTATTTAAATACATTCTTAAATATATCTTCACAGTAATGTTAAAATACTTAAAGGCATAAAAGATGACCTCAAGTGATCTCCTAATTCACCCCTAAAACTTGATACTCATCCTATAATAATATTAAGAAAAGTAAAGCTCCTGGACACTGACTGAAAACTGGATGAGCACAAGACTACTGGCACGCGTCTTGCTACTCATAAAGGACAGCAAGCAGAGTTCATTACTGCCATTTTCATACAGTTACGGATATGTCAAGTGCTAGCACTTTATGGGGCTCTACCTACGTGTGACGTGCAGCACACCATGTGCCAGGCATTCTGCTAAGTGCGCTGCCATGCTTCATCTTACTTCCCACAGCTTCATGAGAAGTTCCTATGATGTCCATTTCTAGGTAGACAATACATTCACTTTGAAGTGGGTATTAACACACTGAGCTCCTCTAAGTTCGCTAAACAGAGAAAGGAAAACATTAAGAGACATTCTTGGCACTCCTGGCATGATTTCATCCTGCATGTCTGTTCTGTGGAGCAATACTCATTCACTTCTGTCTGCATTCTCTCCCACCTAAGTGTGCACCACTGTTCCATGGAAGACTCGATGGACATGGACATGAGCCCTCTGAGGCCCCAGACCTGTCTCTTTGGTTGTGAACTAAAGGCTGACAGAGATTACCACTTTAAGATGGATAATGATGAACATGAGCTCCAGTTGTCATTAAGAACTTCAGTTTAGGGGCTGTTGCAAAGGATGAATCGCATATTGTTGAAGCAGAGGCTATGAATTATGAAGGCAGTCCAACTAAAGTAACGCGGGTAACTTTGAAAATGTCTGTACAGCCAATGGTTTCCCTTGGGGGCTTTAAAATTACACCACCTGTTGGTCTTAAGGTTGAAGTGTGGTTCAGGGCCTGTGTATATTAACAGACAGCATTTAGTAGCTGTGGAAGAAGATGCAGAGTCAGAAAAGGAAGAGGATGTTAAAACCCTTTATATCTGCAAAGTCATCTGCCCCGGGAGGTGGCAGCAAGGTTCCACAGAAAAAAGTAAAGCTTGCTGCATGAAGATGATAAGGACGATGAGGATGAGGAAGAGGACAGTGAGGACAACGATTCTGGTGATGAAGAAACCACAGAGAAGGCTCCAGTGAAGAAATTCATACGAGATACTCCAGCCAAAAATGCACAAAATTCACACCAGAATGCAAAAAGACTCAAAACCTTCAATGTCACAATCAAAAGGGTAGGAATCCTTCAAGAAACAAGAAGATTCCTAAACCCTTAAAGGACCTAGTTCTGTAGAAGAAATGCTTTAATAAAGTTTTAAAGTAAAATACACAAGCAAGTATAGAAAAAGGTGGTTCTCTTCCCAAAGTGGAAGCCAAATTCATCAGTTATGTGAAGAACTGCTTCCGCATAACTAACCAAGAGGCTGTTCAAGATCTCTGGCAGTGGAGGAAGTCTCTTTAAGAAAACAGTTTAAACAGTTAAAGTTTTCTGTCTTCTTTCATTTCTGTAACAGTTGCTATCTGGCAATCCTTTTTATAATGCAAAGTGAGAACTTTTCCATACTGTGTTTGATAAATGTTGTTCAGGTCGCATTGCCAAGAACGTGTTGTCTGAAATGCCTGTTTAGTTTTTAAAGATGGAACTCCACCCTTTACTTGGTTTTAAGTATGTATGGAATGTTATGATAAGACACTGTAATAGTGGTGGTCAGACATGGAGATGGTAGGGAGACAAATATACCTGTGAAATAAACTCAGTATTTTATTATTTTTTTAAATTAATTTTATTGAGAAAGAAATAGCAATGAGTCAGTTTCAAAACAGGCTAGTAGGACAGTTACAATAATTAATATATTACATATTGTTTTCTTCATAGTAGTTATTCTAGTACAAGATGCAAACATGATATCTTGTCTAAATACTATTAGAACAAACGGAGGCAAGAATTATACTGATACCAAAACCAGGGAAAGATGCAACTAAAAAAGAGAACTACCAACCAATCTCCCTCATGCAAAAATCCTCAACAAAATCCTAGCAAATAGGATATAGCAAACATCAAGATTATACACCATGACCAGGTAGGATTCATCCCAGGGGTGCAAGGATGGTTCAATATACACAAATCCATAAATGTAATTAATACACTATATCAACAGAGCCAAATCCAAAAACCACAAGACCATCTCAATTGATGCAACAAAGGCTTTTAACGAAGTCCAACAGCCATTCATGTTTAAAGTGCTACAGAAAATTGAAATAGATGGCCTCTACTTCAAACTGATAAAAGCCATCTATGACAACCCATGACTAAAAGAATTCTAAATGGGGAAAAACTGAAATAGTTACTCTCAGATCTGGTACAAGACAAAGATGTCCTCTATCATTCCTCCTATTCAATATAGTTCCAAAATCATTAACTAAAGCCATTAGACAAGAGAAAGAAATAAAAGGAATAAGAACAGGTAAAGAAAAAGTTAAACTATCATTATTTGTAGATGACATAATACTTTTTACCTGGAATACCCAAAAAGCTCCACCAAGAAGGTACTAGAATTAAAGCACAATTTCAGCAGCATAGCTCATTACATAAAATGTAGCAAAGGAATTGCCTAGCTGAGTGTTTCACAACATCAGTAAAATTCCTAAGCATCAATAATATTTTGCGATAGGTACAGTAAAATGCAATGAGATTAAAATGTATGTGTACCTGTTGGTGATACAGACACAAGGGCTAGCAGAATTACTGTGATTTGTTCTGTACATTTCTAACATAAGTGAAAGCTAATTTTTTTCTTAAAGTTCTATGAAAATAAAAATCTAACATCTTCCCATCTGAGATCATGGACTCCTAAATTCAGCCAAAGTGAAAATCCTAGTTTCTCTCTGAAATCTTTTTTTGTTTTCCTATAGCCCTTTCCAAAGGGCCTTGTCCACACCTTCCCTGGGAATACTGCTTTACATTAAACTTTACTGTAATACAGGGAAAGGTACAACCTATGCACTCTGAATGTCACTTGCATTGCACATAAAAGGGATACCGGCTTATGAGACAAGCATGTACATCATTTTATTATTCCCTAATGAGCATCTCAAAATAATTTGAAATTTTAAATCCTTATCATTACTCAAGAAATCAAGTCTTATCTTCATTACTCTAAATAAAACTGCTATCACAATCCTGGATTCATACACAAAAGAATGCTCCTCCCTGAGCCAGGGAGTTGGCTCAGTAGAATAAAAACAAGCACCTCCCTGGGAAGCACAAGGGCCTGAGTTTAATCCCCAGTTCTGCCAAAAAAAAAAAAAAAAAATGTTCCACCCATGACCTTAAGAGAATAAGAATTTCCATGCTACAGAAACCTTCAGCAACAAAAGTGAGTGTTTTTACACATCAGGTAAAATTTCCACCATTCAACAATATCCATTGTGCTTCCCTCATTAATTAAGGAGTTCAAAGTTCATAAGTAATTTTGTTGTTTCCAATTAGGTTTCAGTAGAATTTCTTCTTAAGAAATGTTAGTATTCAGCTGGCTTATGTAAGCTGAAGGATTCCATTCACCTGTGGCAGCGGGAAACCATGAAACCCAAGAGGCCGGTACAGGGTAGTGTGCTAGGCCACCCAGAGAATCCAAGAAGCTACAAGGAGAGCAGGGAAGGGTGGAGGTGCAAAGCAAAGAGGAGAATGGGGCTAGGAGCAACCATGGGCACCAGTCTTGTGTACAGGTGGTGGCAGTAGGATGATCACGCAGGCTACAGAGCGTATTTATCCAATCAAAAGACGACTACAAAAGAAGCTTGAGGTTGGGTTCACAGGTGGTAGAGCCTTCAGGGAAACCACAGGATTCAGAACAAATGCAGATGGAATATGCAGGACCCCAGGCACAAGCAAAGGAAAACCCTTCTGCTGGAAGCACATTTCCTATGTATCAAATCTTCAAAGCCCAGATGGACAACAATTACCATTTAAAAAAAAAAAAAAATATATATATATATATATACACACACACACACACAAATTCTTTAAAAATAGTAAAGAGAATACATTTTTAATGGGTTTTCTGTTATAGTACATTAAAAAGGCCTTTCAATTAAGTATTTTAATAACAGCCAAGGTCTTACTGAACGTGCCGGTAGGCATGGGTCTTGTTATGTGCCATCTCCGCTAGCACAGCCAGGCCTATATCGAGCAATCATGTCAAAGGGACCTGCAGTTGGTATTGATCTTGGCATCACCTACTCTTGTGTGGATGTCTTCCAGCACAGAAAGGTGGAGATAACTGCCAATGATCAGGGAAATCAAACCACTCCAAGCTATGTCGCTTTCACTGACATGGAACGACTGATTGGAGATGCTGCAAAAAATCAAGTGGCTATGAACCCCACCAACACAGTTTTTAATGCTAAGGATCTGGTTGGACATAGATTTGATGGTGCTGTTGTCCAGTCCGATATGAAGCATTCATGTTCGTGAATGATGCAGGCAGGCCCAAGGTTCAAGTAGAATACAAAGGAAAGACAAAGAGCTTCCACCCAGAGGAGGTGTCTTCTATGGTGCTGACAAAGAGGTTGCAGAAGCTTATCTAGGGAAGACTGTTACCAATGCTGTGGTCACTGTGCCAGCTTACTTTAATGACTCTCAGTGCCAGGCAACCAAAGATGCTGGAACTATTGCTGGTTTTAACGTACTTAAAATCATCAATGAAACAACTGCTGCTGCTATTGCTTAAGGCTTAGTTAGACAAAAAGGTTGGAGCTGAAAGAAATGTGCTGATTTTTGACTTAGGAGGTGGCACTTTTGATGTGTCAATCCTCACTACTGAAGATGGAATCTTTGAAGTGAAATCTTCAGCTGGAGACACCCACTTAGGTGGAGAAGATTTTGACAATCGAATGGTCAATCATTTCACTGCTGAATTCAAATGCAAGCACAAGAAGGACATCAGTGAGAACAAAAGAGCTGTCCACCATCTTCATACTGCATGTGAGCAAGCTAAGAGAACCCTCTCTTCCAGTACGCAAGCCAGTATTAAGATTGATTCCCTCTATGAAGGAATTGACTTCTACACCTCCATTACTCATGCTCTGTTTGAAGAGCTGAATGATGACCTGTTCTGAGGCACTCCGGATCCTGTGGAGAAGGCTCTCCGAGATGCAAACTGGACAAGTCTCAGATCCATGGCATTGTCCTGGTGGGTGGTTCTACCTGTATCCCCAAGATCCAGAAGCTTCTGCAAGACTTCTCTAATGGAAAAGAATTAAATAAGGGCATCAATCCTGATGAGGCTGTTCAGGCAGCCATTTCATCTGGAGACAAGTCTGAAAATGTCCAAGATTTGCTACTGTTGGATGTCATTCCTCTTTCTCTTGGTACTGAAACTACTGGTGGTGTCATGACAGTCCTCATCAAATGAATACCACCATTCCTACCAAGCAGACCCAGATCTTCACTACCTATTCTGACAACCAACCTGGCATGCTCATTCAGGTATACGAAGGTGAGCGAGCCATGACCAAGGATAACAACCTGCTTGGCAAGCTTGAACTCACAGGCATACCTCCTATGCCCCGTGGTATTCCTCAGATTGAAGTAACTTTTGATATTGATGCCAATGGCACCCTCAATGTTTTTGCAGTCAATAAGAGTACAGGAAAAGAGAACAAGATCACCATCACTAACGATAAGGGCTGTTTGAGCAAGGAGGACATAGAGTGTATGGTCCAGGAAGCAGAGAAGTACAAAGCTGAAGATGAGAAGCAAAGGGACAAAGTGTCCTCCAAGAACTCATTGGAGTCTTATGCTTTCAATATGATAGCAACTGTTGAAGATGAGAAGCTTCAAGGCAAGATTAATGATGAAGATAAACAGAAGATTCTTGACAAGTGTAATGAAATCATCAACTGGCTGAATAAGAATCAGGCTGCAAAGAAAGAAGAATCTGAACATCAGCAGAAAGAGCTCGAGAAAGTCTGCAATCCCATCACCACCAAGCTGTACCAGAGCACAGGTGGCAGGCCTGGAGGAATGCCTGGGGGCTTCCCTGGTGGAGCAGCTCCTCCCTCTGGTGGTGCTTCCTCAGGGCCCACCATTGAAGAGGTTGATTAAGCCTTAAATATAAATATAGCATTCTTCCACAACCAACAAAATTGAAGAACCTAAATTTGTAGCAAATTCTGTGGCAGTTAAAGTTGAGCTGCTATAGTAAAGTACTGGGCATTCTCAATACTTGAATAATGGAACATGAACACAGGGAAACAGCAATGCACTTTAAGCACTGTCCTATAAGTGAAAATGCAATGTCTTCAATAAAAATATTTAAATTGGCAAAAAAAAAACCAGCCAATATAAAATTTTATGTTAAACCAATAATGTACTAAGAAACAGATGATTGATGAGCTATTTTAGCTAAAAAGTCTTGCATATTTTGCTATTCAAATGCATTATACCTTCTAACAGCTTGTTTTCTCATTTTTGTAACTAACGAAAAGCTTTATGCCAAGGCGAGACCAGCACTTATTGTTACTGGTGTGCTAACAAGGTTACAAATGTTTTCTTCATGATCTCTCACCTGTGAAACCAAATAAACAACAGAAACATTTTAAAGTAGACGCTTATAGATGAGAAGGACTATTAAGAGAAAGTGACAAAGGCCGGGCAGCAATCAGGGTAAATGATCATGAGTGCAAAGCACAAAGCTCATCACAATTTTGGGATCATAAAGTCAGGGAAATGGGATTATTTGAGCCTAAAGCCTCCTAGAAATGAAACAGTGACTAAAGGAGGAATAGAAAATGTTAGATCTAAACTTAGGAAGAGCTTTCTGAAGTAAAAACACTGCCCACATAAAATAATGTTTGTTTGCCTAAAGAGAAGATAACTCTATAAGTTTAGATGTTTGAAGGATATTACTTATTAAAGTAAAATAAGTGAAATGAAACAACTTGTAAAAAAAAAAAAAACACTTAAAATGGAGGAGCAGTTCCCTAATTAAAGAAGTAATTGTGGAAAGGACTCTGTGACCAGCTGGGTTTACCCATCGGAACGTGATGGTGGTGCCAATACTCAGAGATCTTGCAAAGGGCACCTTGTTATTTTCCCACACAAAAGATATGGTCATGGTCGATCCCCGGAACTCCTGTGCTGGCCCTGTCCCTGGGGTGCCCTGAGACAGCCACTGAGACTGGGCGTGGTGGCACACCTGTCATCCTAGCTCTTAGGAGACTGTAAACAGATGGCTCACTACTAGTTCAATCTAGCAGTGAGACCCTGAACACCCTGTAGACCCCTCCCTAAAATACAAAAAAAAAAAAAAAAAAGATTTGGTCATGGGGACCCTGGGTTCAGTCCCAACAGAACTGAGAGGCTGTAAGCCTGAGCTACACTCCTTAAAAAGGACCATAGACAGATGGCATAACCTGCTCCCAAAACATGGCAATTGCCAAAATCACACAAAGACAATGCTGTAGTACGAAAGTAGGCACCTCAACCTGCCACTGCACACCCCTAGAGGGAATGCCACTCTGAAGCAAGCTGTATGGACCTCTGCCCTCTGTGGCCATCCAGTTGGGCTAAATTTCTCGATTGTGACTGAACAGTACATTTGCATCAGCACACCTATAAAGATGGACTATCCTTACAAAAGCAGAAGAAAAGATGAAGAGCTAGACAGAGGTGGGCATGAAATATCCATAATTTTAATTTCTTATAAAAATGTCTAAGAAGCTAGGGAAAAATGCTCAGAAATGTGATTTCCTCAACTACCAGGAAACAACAAAATTCTATAACATGTGCATTATCTACTTTCCATGACAAAGCAGCTACCATCAGAAAAGTAGGCAACTCTGTCTATGGAGTACACTGACAAGCAACAACCTCGATAAAAATAGGAATCTCAGACATGAAAACACATTTTCCATATTTTTACAGAATGCTTAATTTTAAATGCCACTCTTAGAATATAAAAAAATATGACATGAGCCAACAAAGCTAATACCAAAAATAATAAATACAATGTGATGTGCAGGGCTGAATGCAAATCTGAAACCTCACTTCTCATTACTGGTTCCTGGATCTCATCTGTGAGTGTACTGACCTTTCTCTATCCCCGTCTGCTGTAGACTTCCCATCTTGGTTTACTTAGAGATCATCAATTCACTACAAAAAAAAAAAAAAAAAAGCAGGCCTCCTCTATGACATTCTTTCAAAGTTTATAAAAAAGATTTTGACAAGTCAAACATCCCCTGGAGTATGAAAAGTAAATCTTTCCATTTCAAAGTCAAAGAATAATAAGAAATTTTCATCAAAATATTTAAATACTGCTCTTCTCCACCCCATCTCCCTCTAGTATATACACTTACAACTAAAAATACATTATATATCAAACTTTAAAACATATTATATAAACAAATCAAAAAATGCCTTAAAAGATTCACAGTTTTCAGAAGCCAAACATTAAACGATCCACACTGGATTGGGGCATACAGCATGAGGGAATGTGGACCGATACCTGTAAAGAATGATACAAGCTGATCACTAGTAATAGGAAGTCAGAGCAGAAAATTGCAATTTCCTTGAAAAGAAGTTGACTGATGAAGTCAAGTTCTTTGATATTCTGTACCAAGAAAAATGTACATAAAGACTCAAAACTCATAATGTAGAGAATTTTATTTTATTTTATTATGTTTTTGTCTTTTTTTGAGACAGGGTCTCACTATGCAGTTCAGGCTGGCCTTAAGCTCACCTTGCACCTCAGGCTGGTCTTGAGCTCACAACAATCCTCCTGCCTCAGCCTCTCAAGTGCTGGGATTACAGGCATGTGCCAGCACACCCAGCTTTTTTTTTTTTTTTTAAGAATTTTATTAAAGTTATAGTATCCAGAGCTCATGTTCTCTCTATCCCCTCCCCCATCTCTCTCTCCCTCTTTTACATTTTGCAGATGAAAGAACATCCCAGAAGAGGAAAGAGAAAATGTGCAAAACGACACTTTAACGCTAAGTGCTGTGTGCAGTTAGAGAAAGCATCACATATCATCTTCCCCTTCTGCACATGGAAAAACAGCTGTACTGTATGACTGAGTGAAAGCTGAGTCACAGAACCCAAGAAAGCTGTTGGCTGGAATAAGAAAGGGAGGAGGGAAAAATACAGTGTGCATCGCCACCACCACTCATTTATGAGCACAAAGAACCCAAAAGAAACAAAATGGAGCACAGCCTCTCTGCCTTGAATGTGAACACCTCTCATTCTGACTCGGCCAAGAAATAAGTAAATATCAGAGGCAAGGAAATTTTTTTAAAAAATGAATGCAAAAGGCAAAAAAAAAAAAAAAAAAAAAGAATAACTGCAGCCTAGCACAGGGTTACAGTCTATTTAGTGTGTCAACTATAACTGTAAATAAATACTTACTCAGGATGAATATTCAAAAGTGAAAACAGATGAAGTATATGAACAAGTAATTTATAGACACATAGAGCTTCTCAAAGAGCAAAATTAAATGAAGCAAACTCAACACGTAATTATGTATTTTCTTGATAATACCACAGGAAAAAGAATTTTATAATGATATCTAGCATAAATTTATCTGCCTGCCTTGAGGGCAATTCGCAATCTGCAAAAGGAGCTAGAATAATGCTCACTGCCCATCCCCCAGTTATTTCACTTGTACAAATTTATGAGGTTGTCTATTTAAAAATGTGACTCTTTGAACATTTTTAAATACTCAAAATGCAGAAAACTTCACAGTCTAACAAAAAGAAAATGAAATGCTTAGAAATAGATACCTAATAATTCATAATGTGTTTATTTGAAATCATGCATATGGAGCACATTCCATATTAGAGAGTTCTCAAGATATAATGCTATACCAAAAAACCTACAGTGATTTCAATTTCAAACATATTCAACAGCAATGCTAAACCATCAAAAGAAGTTATCTGTAGGCATTGACATTACAGAGAAAATATTCATGTCATTTTTTTTTGAGGAGGGGTCCTGGGGATCAAACTCAGGACCTTGCACTTACCAGGCAGGCACTTAAGTCGCTGAGCTATCTCCTCAACCCCTCATAGCATTGCTTTATATGACTGATAATACTTGTTTCAAGTTACTGTAAAATTACATAAACCTCTACTCTTTTTAATATTTAATTACATATTGCTTCAATTAAGAAATAATACCTTAAAGCAATATCTGAATAGTAGCTTCTTTAATTATGTCACATTGACAAAAAGCAACAGGACCAACATTTAGAACTACAACTTTTTGAGATGAAAACAATTATTTATGAGTTTCATAGCAAGAGAAGAAAACACTGAAACTATTTTTAACTCATGGAAGGAATTCTCATTTGTCTCATTACACAAGCAAAAAATCTGTGCAGCTATAGCAGTGATATCAACTGTGATGGTAAGCTTTATTTTAATAATTCTTTGGTAATTTCAAAAAAGTAAATGCTCATTCATGCTTTAAAACTATGAGATGAAATACATGATCAGAATAGGAAAATTACACACCTTTTCTTCAAAACTGTGAACAAAGCCAAGCTCCCACCAATACACACACAAAAAAGAAAAAGCTAAGACGTTCTAGCATCCATTCTTTGACAATAACAAAACTTAAAGTTTCTATTCTGCTGAAAGCAGCTGCACACTCTCTGGACATCCCAAGGAGGAAGGCCTCCTCCTCGCACACATCCCCGTACCTGGTATCAGTCACACAGTTATGTGGTGCATGTGGACGAAATCCCTCACCTCCCAAGGAAGAGAAGCAGCAATCCAATGGGAAGAACAGTATGGGCAGTAGCAAACTGCTGTGAAGCTATGTTTGCCATTTACAGTATCACCTGAAGTTTCCCCAATTAACAGGAGCAAAAGCAAAAATAATACCACCCATAAATACTAAATTGAGCTGGGGAGATGGCTCAGTGGAATAAGTACTTCCCTGGCAAGCTCAATGGTCTGAGTTCAATCCCCAGTTCTACCAAAAAAAATACTAAGTGCTTGTAGAATCAGTGTCTATTTCACACCTTCTAGTCAGTAAAATGCTTAAAGAAAAAATTCTCCAAAAATGGAAAGTACAACAGAATCAATCAACAATAAGATACCATCAAATTACCTATGTTGTAATTATAATGTATAATGTAGCTTTCATTATACATTATGAAGTAACACATGCCGACTGTCTTCTTTCCTTCTTTTCCTGTTCTGGCCCTTAACTACCATTTTGTCCACGACTAAAGTGGTTTAGGTACTTCATGACATTTTTTTTAACTCTACAAACTTCATAATGATAGATTTTTTAAAATTTATTATTCTTCTTACGTTACAGTGTTTAAGACAAAAAGTTTTAATATAGAAGTATATACTATTATGTAATGTATGGAAATGGAAAAGCACTGATATAAATATATATCAAGTTTATATTCTGATACACAATTATAATCACATAAACTTAAAGAAATATCACACACAAAGCCATGAAAAATCAATAGCACCATCTCTTTGAAAGACATTATTTACTTTAGAAACAAAGAGCCATGAATACAATGTTTTCAGTTAAATATTGTAAAGGTAATGAAATATATGTTGGGTTTTATACTAAAAGTGTTAAAGAGAGGCAACAAAGATCAAATATATAAGGGAACCACCAATATAAGAACAGATGGATGTCTCCCTCACCCTGTGGACCAAGCACAGAACAACCTGTGTGTGAGACAAACTTTATAGCTGAGCACATTTCTAATCCCAAGAAAAGGCAGATAACTATTAACTGTCTACACAACATACACAGGTACAACCAAGGTTAAAACAGCAATTCATAAAAGCACTTAAGTATTTAAGAAAGAGAGACAACCTTTCCCATTTTCCATTTCTATCTTAGTCCTAGCCTTCCTTTGGTAGCCCGTACAACACAACCAAATCTGTCTCCAGGATAAACATCTTCAGATCCTTCAAAAGTAACCCACATGTGATACACTGAATGCCTAATAAACTTGTACTTGTCCCCGAGAAGAACACAATCCTCAGGTAGATCACAGTGAGAGTGTGCTCTCCTTCACTTCAGTTATATTTTTATTAAAATGACTTAATTTGTACATTTTATGAAATGTGTTCACATCATATTTTTTTCCTTTTTTTGGCAGAACCAAGGATTGAACTCAGGCTCTTGTGCTTGCCAGGAAAGCGCTTATTCCACTGAGCCATCTCCTCCATCTCCACATCATATTTTTAAATCCCTTATTTTGGAATGATTTTATACTTACAAAATTTTACAAAGATAGTACAATGAACACCTTCATCCCTTTATTCAATTTGTTTCCTTGTGCTCATAGTTTTATTTTTCAAATATCTAACTTTTATTTTAAAAATGTACTTTCCTGAGCTACATTTCCTTCATCATGAATACAGACATTTTGCTTTTCCTTTGTTTCATTGCATGATGTAAATAGAATATCTTAGTTTTATTTCATTTTTAAGACCTACAGCATGAATTCATCATGTAAGGCTTAAAATACAAAATGAAGATCTTTTGAGTCAAGATTCTGCAAGACAATATATCCACTGTTACCACCAGGTTTCTGTCATATGAATACTTGGTAAGCAAGCTTTCCACCTAATTCCAAAGACAGTGGCTTATGGTAATATAAACCGGTAGAGCGGCAGTAGGAAACTCAATACAACCAAGAATCTGTATATCCAGTTATTTTATTTTTTATAGAAAATATCCCTTGCCTAAGAAAAGTTCAGACATACTGTGTCTGCAAGTTTTCTTATTTACTAGTCTAACATATGTTTATATGCTACTTTCTCCAGCTGAAAGTTTAAAGTATCTGAACAACTGAAGTGACCCCACTCCTCTAAATGACTCTGAAATGCTCAGGAATAAAACAGAGCAATAAACTTTACATCTATTAGCAACTCACTAAAGCAGTTAATAATCTTGTGCAAAATCCTGAGCTCATAGGAAATCCATAGAGATTTCCCAATAAGTCGCAAGCTAAAATTAAAAAAATAAATAAAAATAAATAAAAAAAGAAAAATAGGAAGATGGATTGGTAGTACTATTCCTTGAATAAGAAAAGAAAATCCAATTTATCCTCTTGAAATTAGGTATTCGCATTAATTATTATAAACCTTAGGGAACAAAATGGAGTAAGATATCAATTTACTATTGAAATCCTGATTAAAAAGGATAAATTAGACATGTGAACCTAAAGATAGCTATTCTCAGCTATATCAGTAACTGCCAGGAGATTTTTCTAAACAGTTTATTTCTCATAAGATGTAAATAATTTCAAATTCTGTTTATCTCTCAAAACCAGGCTATGGAATTAGTTTTTAAATTGTAAAACAAAATAAATAATACTTGCAAGAAGGCTGCAAACTGACAGACTTCCTGTAATATCATAAGGTTTTTAAAAATGGAACAGTCACTTAAAAATATTTTTCAAAGTACCCAACTACTGAAAACAAAGCTCTTTAAACTTACCTCATAGTAACTCCGAACTGCATTGCAAAATGCTTCATCAGCTACAATTTGGGTGTCCCCATTAAGGAAGGCCTGGAACCGTTCTTTCAGTAATTGCAATTGTTGTTTGTTAAGCTACAAAGAAAACATGAAATAAGATGATGAATAAACTGAGGCATTAAATATAAAGATTATCAAAAGTGTTTGTGTGTGTGTGTGTGTGTGTGTGTGTGTGTGTACATGATTCGACACCTAGAGCTATCTTTATACTAAAGAAAGCTAAGTTATCTTAGTACATGTAGATATGGCTTAACTTTAAAATGTTATTTCCCCAGAGCCCCAGGATCCTCTGTGGATATGCAGTCTATATATCTACCAGAGAATTCCTGTGATAAACATCATAGTCTCTCTGCAGAGATAGGAAAATCTATACTTTGATTGAGAAATTAACTACTATACAAAATTCCCAGATATCCTGCAAAAATGAAAGCTGAGCAGGTAAGAACTACTGAAAATGATTAAATAGCACTGTGGATAGAAAGAAGGATGGTTGTATAGGACAGAGGGACTCTGAAAAACAAGTTCTTGGGAAAAAACAACCACAAATTAGTAGAGACTTGGAAACTATGAAAAAAATACATCAGTTTCTGAGGTGAAATAAGACTAATGGCTTGATGTGAAATAAAGAGAAATACTAAGGAGATAAATCCAAAGTTAAAAGGCAAAGAGGCAAGAGTGTAGTATATCTTCTAGCAGAAAGGGAAAGGAGCTGGAAACTAGCGAACAGAATACAAAATTATAACCAGAGGTCCTTTGCCTGGGTTTAGCTCCTATAGTTATCTTAAATGGTAGCTTAAACATTGGCTATAACTTATCAGCCATGTCATCTAGCTATCATCTGCAAGCACAGTCAACTACTTTTTATGTGTAGAATCCACTGTACAAAGAATGCATGGAATCTCTCGTTCTCTCTCTCTCTCTCTCTCTCTCTCTCTCTCCCTTTCCCTCCCTCTCTCTCTTGGCAGAATTGGGTTTCGAACTCAGATCCTTGCACTTGCCAGAGAAGCGCTTATTCCACTGAGCCATCTCCCCAGTCACATGGAGTCTCTTAATACACTATGAATTTCAAGACAGCAGGGAAAGGCCCATTTCCTTGACATTCTGGATGGGGCCCATGTCCTTGATGGGGACAGATATAGTCACTAGAAGTAAATGAGTTCACACAGAAGCATTATTTTGTTGCTTAGAGAATGATTTAATTTTGGAAATAATGTATCTTGAAATATATAAGGAAAAGCAAAGGTAGGATCCTTCCATTTTATTTGATCCTGCTCAAACTTCATTAAAGAATTCAATCCAGGTCTAAAATCCACTATGAGATATGAAGCATTTGGAACATGCTGAGGATCAAATGATTAAAGGATTAGAGAAACTAAACAAAACTGGTATGATTAAGCTTCAGAAAGAAGGCTGATGTGAAAAAGTTTAAATATCTTCAAAAGCTTTATAAAAACCATAAAAGGTACAAGATCTTTCTGAAACAGTTTTATTTAGGAATTTCTTTTGTAGTACTGAAAATAGAGTCTAACAAATAAGGTTAAAGAAATGTTACTTGTAATAATACACTGATAAAGAAGCATCCTACTGTGGCCAGGAGTTAAAACAGTCAGCCTTTTGCTCTTAGGAAGAGAGAAGGCCATTCTATTTCTGTCCTTAGGTTATCTCCATTTCACAGGAAGCTAAACCAAACTGAAATCTCCATTTCAGAGGAAGCTGAGTCAAAATGCAGGAGCATCCAGAGGGCACTACAACTTCCATCTATGTAAGATGAGGGCAATGAAAGCAGAGACCTTTTGTAAAGATGTGTGCTAGCAAAGCGAAGTATGCCCATGACGGGCTCTCTAAAGTTAATTTGCAAAGGGACACATGGAACAGGGGCAACAACTGTCAACCATGAGGCAGCTGAGACCACTCTGGTCCTCAAGCTGGAGGAATCCAGAAGGGTTTTACTGTGGAAAGCAAGCATCCAGGTAAGATAATGGAAAGAAAAACAAGTGCGCGTGAAAATGACAAGGAATCAGAGGAGCCCTGCATGACCATTTGTGCAAAACCAGAAGCTGTGTGCTTTTCCCATTTTCTTTTCTTCTACTAAAGACATTTTACTTTTTAAAAATTCCTCTAAAATATCATCTTTGCATTCTAGTGTAATCTTAGTTATGTTTTTATAGTAACTATTTCTTGGCCATTATGGTGTGAAAAATTTAAGGATATTGATCAAAGAAAGGTAATTAACTGATTTTAGAAACTCTTAACAAAATTGGTATAGGTAACAAAAGGTACCAGAAACAGGCAAGTGTCATTCTTCAACTTTTATAAATAAAAGATGTTTATATTTATATTTAAGAGATGCAATGATGCAATATATTCTAATATATAAGTCAATAAACAGATAACATGCTAGTGTAGAAAAGCAATCTATTTGTCTACATATGCAAGACCAGAAGAGGAAAAAGAAATTGAACTTAATATAGAGCACTAAGTATAATTTTCAGAAATCAGTTTACTAAAAGCTCTTTGTGTTTTGAAAATAAACTATATAACAATAGATAGGTCAAAGGAATAAACCCAAGAAACAGACTCAAAGACAATCAGAAATGTACTACAAAAATGCTGCATACTGTCTCAAAATAGTAGTAAATGATCATCATATGAAAAGAATGGCATTAGAATAACTGAATAGATTTCTAGAAAAAAATAAACTGCACTGTAACTTACTTTGTAGGCATTAGAGTTTAAAATTTTTAAGATATAAAGATGGAACTAGTAGAAGAAAACATGAGAAAATTCCTTAACATGAAAGCTAAGACTTTTTTACCTATAACTTAAAATCCAAAAATCCATCACAAGACAGCTGAAAATCCCAAGAAATCTAACAATGTATATTAGTCAGACACCAAAACAAAGTAAGATTTATGCATCACATCTGTAAGTTAAAAAAGAAAAAATATACACAGTTATATCCATATATACAATCAAATGTGTTTGACTAAATGTAACATTCATTTATCTTGCAGTAGGCTAGGAACAGGCAGTAGCATTTTCAACCTGATAAAGAACATTTACAAAACCTTTTAGTTAACATCATACCTCCTGGGGAGAGGAGCAGCTTCCCACTTTCTGAGACAGTCTGGTGTTACCTTTCAAAGCGAAGCCCAGTCACACCATCCAATCCAACACTTACACATATTGATATTTACCTGACGAGTTGAAAACTTAGTTACAAATATCAAAATGGATGTTGGCAGCAATGTTCGATGCCCTTAAATAGGAGAATGGATAAACAAAGCACAGTAAACTCTGACAATGAAATACTTAGCACTAAAAGACATGAGCTACCATGCCCTGGAAAGACATGGAGGAAGATTAAAAGAATACTATGGAGTAGAAGAAGCCAATCTGAAAAGACTACCTATTCTATGAGTCAATTATATGACATTCTGGAAAAATCAAAGCTACAGAGACTGTAAAAAGATCAGCTGTGGCAAGGGAATGAGGGAAGAACGGGAAGAGTACAGGGTATTCCAGTAAAACGTCAAGCGACACCATGAGGATGAAACAATACCATTAGGAATTTTTCCAGATCTGAAAACTGTACAACATCAAGAGTGAAAACTCATGCAGACCATGGACTCTAGGTGACAGTGATGTGTCTATACAGGCACGCCCATTTAAACAAACATGCCACTTAGGTTGACAATGTGGTAGGCCATGGATGCATAAGATGAAGCAGACATACAGATCTCTACTTTCTGCTACGCAAGATCAATATTCTTATAAATTTGAAACTACTTTTAAAAATAGACTATTAAAAACCCTCAAAAGTCAGGTTTAAAATTAAATAAGCTTTGTATGGCAAAAAATAAAAGCATAAACAAAATAAAAAAGGACTCACTAGGAAAAAAAAATACTTGCAGGAGATAAGGAGACAGCCTGGCAGCCTACGTCCAGGTATGAGGAGTGCACAGTCCTGAGTTCAATCCCTGGTATGAAATGCTATTCTGGCCCTGGAAACCCTGGGTGTGCTGTGACAGTTCCAGAATAGGGTGTGGGGACACATGCCTGTAATCCCAGTGCTGGGAAGGCTAAGACAAGAAGATCACTGTAACTCTGAACTACAATCAGAGACTTGAAAGAAAGAAAGAAAGAAAGAAAGAAAGAAAGAAAGAAAGAAAGAAAGAAAGAAAGAGAAAGAAAGGAAGGAAGAAAGAGTTCCTATCCAAAAGAACTAGTTTCCAACCACAGAGAGGCCTTCCAGAAATTGCTAAGAACTTGACTATTTAACCAATAGGAAAACAAGAAGAGGTATGTTCAGAAAGATCCTTTTTTTCTTTCCTTTTAAAAATGTGTATAACAATTATTTCATTGCAGTTATTCACGTTAATTTTACAAAATAATGTTGTGTTACTGTGGCTTTTCCACATGTGCATATAGGGCTGTGAACATACTGACGCACCTATTGTCCTCTTGTGTCCACCTCTCACTGGACCTTAATAGTTCTCTTTCTCCTATCATGCTATCTTTTTCCCCTCTAGATTTCACATATGAGAGAAAATATGCAGCACTGGTGTGCCTGACTTTGTCTTGCTTCCCTTAACACGACAGTCTCTAGTTACAGCCACTTATTCATAAGTAACATGACTGTGTCCTGCACCGTGACTGCAAATACTCCACTGTGCATACAGGCTGCAGGCTCCCCAGCCATGCATTTGCTGATGGACGCTTAAGCTATTCCTATAGCTGGCTAGTGTGAATAATGCCACAATAAACACGTACACCTAAGTACACAAGTCCGCAAGCACAGCTACTGTAGGCTGCCTTTGACTCTGGGTTATAAACCTAGAAACTCCATGGCTTAATCATATGTAGTTCTATTTTTTGTTTTTTTATAATGTGGTTTACAATATATATTTCCATTAATGGTATACAATACCATAGTTCCTTTTTCCTCACATCCTTCCCAATATTCATTATTCTTCACTCTCTTCATAACAACCACTCTAACTAGGGTGAGATAGAATTTGTGTAGCTTTGAATTCTTTTTTTAAACAGTGACTGTAAGCCAAGAAAACATACCTAAAGTCCATTTATGACAAAATGCAAACTAAAACTGAAAGGCCATTGTTAGTGTTTAGAAACACACAACACTATACAATAGAAAAGTAACATGGCAATAAACACATATATAAGTATTAACAATTCCACTTTGGGACTGATCCTATAGATATACATGCATACATGCAAAATGTATATATATATATATATATATATATATATATATATATATATATATATATATATATATGTTATATATATGTATATATTACAGGAGAGGGATATAGTTGAGTTCAATTCTATCTGAGAAGAGAATTGACAAGTTTAAAAATATCCTGTTTATAACTCATTTTAAATCTATAATATAGAAGTTGCTAGTATAGATTATTTTAAATCTAAATTAAAGTGATATATATATATGTATATGTGTATATATATATTTATTCTAGATTTTCATAGCAAAAGACAGAAACAATTTAAATATGTATAATTTGAAGGTTAATTACACTATATCCAAACAATACTATGCTATTAATTGCATTAGAAAAATGCAAAAGTTCTTTTTTGTGTGTGTGTGGTACTGGGGATTGAACTCAGGACCGCACGTTTGCCAGGCAAGTGCTTATTCTACAGAGTTATCTTCCCAGCCCCTAAAAGTTCTGTAAGTACTGATATAAAAATATTAGATCAATACCTTGGCAAAGGAAGCAATTTGGAGAAGGCTGTAAAGGAAGGTACAAGGAAACATGTGGATGAGTTTGCTTCCCTATGGAAGAAAGATGACTCTGGGATGAGAAAGAGGGAACAGAAGGGCAAAAGGATTTTCAGTCTGTATCATGTTATTCACTGTGAGTTTAAATCAAAATATCTACTCAAATTTTAATTTAGATTTAAAAGAGCAACTTCCATATTATAGATTTAAAATAAGCTAAAAACAAGACATTTATAAACTTTTCAGTTCTCTTTTCAGGTAGAACTGAACTCGACTGTATCTTTCTCCTGTAACTTTCCAAGCATAAGGATGTCAAGAAATTTGGGTCAAGAGAGTATGAGAAGAACCACAGTAACCAGCAAGGATTTCAATACAGTACTAGTTTACATTGGAGTTTTCTCTTTTTTAGAGTAAATTTTTCTAGTGCCTTTTCATGGCCTGGGTATTCTCCCAAAGATGTACTCTAGATTGCCCATAAAATAAGTATGTTAAATAAAACTAGGCAAAAGCACATTAGTGTCAATAGAGTTAAGCAAATAAAACTCAGAAGCAATGCACCTCTAAAAATCTAAAAGTAGAGTGATCAAAATTTTCCCAGTCTATTGTGGCCAACACAAGCAAGTGGGAGAATTGCTTCCCACATTGTAAACACTCTATCTATTAATTCACCCTAAAAACCAATTAACTCATCTTGGCAGTCACATCAACTGAATCACATCTGCCTATAATCAACAAAAAAATTTTAAGACATTCTTCCATGTTCTTCATTAAGCCATATTTTATTCTGCTAACTTTATTTGGTCCATTGTTCTGGTTGATCAAGAGGCTTTCCTCTAAAAATCTGCTTCCTTTAACCCATATCCAGAGAGCTCCTGTTGCTTTGTTTTATTCACTATAGTGTTATATGATATAAAGGCAATAGTGTATTAGTCACAGTCTTCACC
Organism: Ctenomys sociabilis; assembly: GCA_004027165.1. Classification (NCBI taxonomy): domain Eukaryota; kingdom Metazoa; phylum Chordata; class Mammalia; order Rodentia; family Ctenomyidae; genus Ctenomys; species Ctenomys sociabilis. The sequence continues at coordinate 29,496 of PVKA01012792.1, forward strand.
AAAGTCAATATAAAAATATTTACCTGTTCAGGAATAATGAAACAATCCTGAGTCCTGAATCCTGCCAAAATATGTACTCTTTCAGGTGGATATACTGCATCAACTAACATGTTTTTGGGCAACTGATTTTACTATTCTTCAGTGAAGTTTGCCAACAAATCTATCTTCAGTCTGCTGTACTTACCAATAAATACATAAAGTATCTTTGTAATATAAAAACCTGGCAAGTAAAAGTTACCTAATGGTAATTGAAAAAGTTTTATATAAAATTATATTTTAGAAATTTAAATACACATACTTGTGCAGATTAAAAAGAACAAAGAGATTAGCCTTATAACAACAATGATTCAAATACAGTATAAACTTTTATAAATATAGGATGGCTTTGATAACTTTTCCATAATAATAAATGCCACTGGTAAAACACTTGGATTCCAGAGTTCAGAGGTGCTTGTATTTATTCCTGCATTCAAATTAGATTCTAGCCTCTTCATTCCAAACAGTGTATGAAAATGCAGGGACTTTATTTACTAAGGCAAGAAAGCAGCCACTATGCTACTCAGAACCCCACACCCACAACTGAGTTACCCAACCTGACTCCATCATGAGGCTGAACATGCAGCAGGGTTTAGGAAAGGTAGCCCAGCCAAATTCCACAGCAAAGCACTAGAATCAGTGGGCAACTATCTCCAAGACCGGAAAACAGGTGCACATTTTCTTCACATTCCTCAGAGAAAAGTAGAACAGACTTTCTCCCCTAGGGGATAGAGTTTTTTCAAATGCACAAAGGCATAGGTTTAAGGACTGCTAGCTACATACAGTAAAAGATGTTATCAGGGAAAGGCTAAAGGGTAGACTCTACTTTCTTTTTCTCTTCCTATCAACACTGTCAGAAACACCTGCCTCAAATTACTGGGGCAATATCAGCAGCATCTTCCATGTTTCTGAAACAGAGCTCCTCAAACTGAGTAACAGAACCATAACAGAGAGATCTCAGAGCCTCTCCTGCATGATATACTCTGGGATGCACTGGCATTATATGCAATACAAATATCATTTCCTGACCTCTTCCATAAGCACAGACACAGCTTGAGGCTAATTCAAAAATCACAAACTCCAGATATTTCAAATTTTAGAGAGTTTGAAGTTTCACATATTCACATTGGAGATGTTCAACCTATAAAGTCAATGTAAATACTTAAAAAAAAGAACAAAGCTGAAATATTTTTTATCCTACATATTTTAGAGGTCCAGGGAGATGGCGCAGCAGAATAAGCACTTTTCTGGCAAGCTCAAGGGCCTGAGTTCAATCCCTGGCTCCAGGAGAAAAAAGTACCTGGTTACACTAAACATTTTAGATAATATATACTCATGCTATATTTGAACAATGTAGTCCTCTATGTTATAAATACCATAATTATTTGACCATAAAATCCAGTGACTAGGTTGAGGCTGATGAGATACAAGCAAACATTCCCAACTCCCAGGAAACACAAGTGGGCGCTGAAATGAATGTTCTCCGGCTCTTTCTTTCCTCTTTTCCTGCTGGCTGGAATTTGATGCACCTGCAGGAGCTGGACCCTTGACCATCGAGATACCGGAGCAACAAGACTGAAAGAGCTTGAGACGCCATGCTTTGGAGAAGCCAGGCCAACAAAGCCAACCCAGTATCCCTCTCTCCATTAAGTGAGAAATAACCTGCACACATACAGACTACTTTTATTTGGGCTTTATTGTTCATACATGATAAGCAGAAATATAGTACTAAATCTTAACCAACAAATAGTGTCATGTGATATGCAGCCAGAGGGAGCATGCCACAGTACTCTGCCAGCACAGTACTTGCTGGTAAAGTTTACTCTATTTATCTCAAAAAATATTCTTTCCACATTTTTTTTCATATGAGAAGTTCCTTATTCAAAGAAGCTATCCCAATACTCGATAAACACCTGAGTCTAAGTGCTGGAGGTAGACTAAAAATAACATTTTGGCAGACTGAATTCTATTATTGCACAATATTGCAAGGAAAATTTAAAAGCCTGAAGTGTACAATAGTGCTTTAATGTATTTTAAAATGCATATTAAGTGATAAGTACATGTTTTGTCATTTTTCCATTTTTGAGATAAAATACCAGATAAACACAATGTAAAACAGAAAAGATTTATTTTGGCCCACTGTTTCACAGGTTTCAGTCCCTGCTTGGCTACATCCAAACAGAAATGGGATGATAGAGTAAAGCTGCTTATCTTGTCAGCCAGCAAGCAAAGAGAGAACAGACCGGAGCAGCACGGGCCAGAGACAGTCACAGCCCAGTGACCTGCCTCCTTCAATTAGTCCCATCTTCAAATAAGCCCACTGAGCTACGAGCTCCTCAGCAGGCTCACTGCTGAAGTCAGTGTCCTCATGACCTACTTTCATTTCAGGTACCACCTCTGAATGTCGTTTCAATGCGGATCAAGTGCTCAGCAGATGACTCTTCGGGGAAATTTCACACTGAAACTGGTAACATTTCAAAACAGCAAAATTCCACTGCATTATAGACAAATGGGTCCCAAGCTAGGGTCACTCAGCTGCTAAATGAATGACTTTTACCTACATTTCACTGTCCTCCCAGCTGAATTCGGCCCTGACCAACCCTTACATAACATTATAGCTCTGTCTTTGTGACAGGCTGGGGAATTCTGCTACCACAAGTGACAAAGACATGGCTTCTGGGAATGTCCTTCTCACAGCACGGCATACTCTACACGTACCATGTGTGTTCTTCATTGTCTTTATTGTATTATAACTGACAAGAGTTGTATACACTTATAAGTACAGTGTGTTCTGAAGTGTATATACTGCAAAATGATCAGCAGAATTAATTAATGTACTCATCATTTTAAGTATTGGGGTGTGTGTGTGTGTGTGTGTGTGTGTGTGTGTGTGTGTGTGGTAAGAATACACTTCTGAAGTGATTCATAAAGTTAAAATGTTTGTATTATTTAAGACCCCTCCAATAAAATGAAAGCTTTAGTATAAGAACTTGGTTGTAGCTCCTGCTCTAACGCAGTTGTGGTTTGTGTACAGGTGCCCCCCAAAGCCTCATGCAGTCATGAGGCAGCTTCTGGAGTTTGTGATTGATTACTGTGGGTGTGGGCGCTGCACCTGCCCTGGGCCAGGCAATCTGCATTACAATGAAGGAGAGGAGAGGCTAGCTAGCTGCCTGAGCTGCTGCTGCTCCCTTGCTCTCTGCTCTTTGCCACCTCCATGAAAGGTAGCTCTCTGCCTCCTGCCTCTCTGCCTTGGAGTCAGCTGAAATCTCCAGTAACTGTGAGATAAATAAGCCTTTCCTTTCTTCATTTTAGGTGTCAGGTATTTGTCCCAGCAACAAGAGAAGAGCGACTGAGACAAACCCTCCTAAAACAATAGTTAGCATTTGGAAAGTTTTGCTTTTTTTTTTTTTTTTAAGCATTAATGAATGAACTAAGGAACAAATGTCAGTTGTTACCATGTCATTTCTACTAGGAAGGATATGCTCTGCAATACCCTCTGTATTTTATAACCCCACAAAAAGTCTATCAGACCTAAAGGCTAAACAAATGCTAAAAGAGTAACACCAGGGATTGATATTCTAAATTAGTAGTGATCACCTGAGAAGACCCAAGTGAGTCTCTAGCCCAACCCCCAACAGGAAGAGACCCTGTCCCATATTCATGCCTGCTTATTACGTGACTAGCTTCCCCATTTGGTCCTGGGCCTAATCAACTTTACCTGAACAATGGTGCTTGTAATCCTATTGGTTTGTTGTAGTTTTGTCCTCCCCCCATCCACCTAAGCAAGACCCCTTCTCTACCTTGGACCCACATGGTTTTTCCCTATAAAAGTCCCTGAGACAGCTTCCCCAGGCAACCTGCTCGGGCCCCCCTTCTTTCCCTCTCCGACAGAAGCTTTTCTATCCAATAAAGTTTTTTCTTCAACCTCCATTTGTTCCTAAAATTCATTCTTCAGTTTTAGAGAACACGAACTCATAAAGATCAGGTTGGGAATTTTACTTCCCTGTATCAGAATGACTTTCCATCCTTCAGAACAATACTTAGCTGAAAACTACGAAGTCTTTCTCTTGACACTTTCTAGAATAAGTCATCTCATTTTCCGTACCACTTCTGCAGCTCAGACACCTATCATTTGCCTATGTGGCTTTTTTCTAAGTACAGTCAAGGTTTACAGCAATAACCTGTTGCCTTTGCACCCCCAACATTCTGCATGATGTTTACAGTTAAATATCCCTCTATAGTAGAAAAAAAAAATCCACTGTTCACTATTATTTTCCCAAACAGCAGTTTGGCAAAATCACGGAGCAAAGTTTCTCACAGTATGTAACTGAGTAAGGAGGAGGGAGCAGACAGTCTTAGAAGAAAATTCCAAAATAGCTTGTACAGTAGCCAAACAATAGACTCATGCCAGACACAGCAACACTGAAGAAACAGCAAAGGATTCCTTTGTGGAGCTGCAGCATGAGTGGCTCTGTTTCGCAGATGATGTTGTTCTCAGGCAGGAAGAACTCCGTGCTCAGAACCATCTGCTACTTCAAGGCGGTTTCTATGCTGAAGCCATAGTGAAAGAAACAGTGATTTTCTGTTTGTCGCAAAGTATTGGAAAGACTGGCAGGAAATAACTATATGCAGATCTGAAAGCTCAAACACGCTGGCCAGTTTTATGATGGGTGAGAAGGGACTCTCCGCAGGGGGAAGGGAATCAAGGCCTTAAAGCAGAATAAAGCATAGCTACTGAGCCAACAGCAAAGTACTACTGCTCTGCCCTGGTCTGGCCAGTAAGGAGAGACACAATAAACTGCAAAGCAAGACTACAATTTTCAAATGCTTAACTAAATATTTTTCTAACCAATACTGAAATTCTGGTTGGTACACAAACCAGAAAGTTCAATTGCAATGACTTTGAAATAATTTATCTGTAAAAATTCAATCACTGATTAATACATTAATATCTATAAATTTAAGAACATAAATTGCAAAGATCACATTATTCCCCTAAAGTGAAAATGATTTTCTGTTTATTTCCTCCTTTAACCCTCCAAAGTTAGCAGGCAAACATGCTTTGCTATTCCTAAGACTCCACTGCAAACTCACGGAATATGAAGATTAGACAGATAAAAATCATCTTCAAGATTAAAATTAAAATAACTGAACATCTGATTGGGGAGGCACAAATATCTGCACCCTGTTTTCTTACTCTGTAGCAGTTCTGAATTCATGAATAAAATACTGCTTATAAGTAAAGGCAAAGTTTTGTCACATTTGCTCATCAAATATGGTAAAAGAAAAAGAAAGACATATAAAAATTTTCCCACTAAGAGGGACCAGCAAATATAAGTTTATTTTGTCAGCTACGGAATGAGCATCAGCTAATTTACAAGGACACAATAAATACACCAAAGGGTATTTTAGAATAAAGCCTCCTTCATGGCTAGCTATTAATATAACGGCTATTGCATGCTACACAACTGAGTTAAGCACTAAGTTATATCCTCTTTACACATGTTAGGATTGTCAAAATAAACACAGAATTCACAGATGAATTTAGTTCTGTTTTGTTTTTGTTGGAACCAGGGATTGAACTCAGGTCCTTGCACTTGCCAGGGAAGCGCTTATTCCACTGAGCCATCTCCCCAGCCCCACAGATGAACTTAAAGTCAGGTAAGCAATACATAATTTTTAGTTCATATATATTATAATATGAAATTACAAGCTTATGTCCCATGCAAATTTAGGATGTACACTAAAAATTCATTTATAGCTGGGTGTCCTATACTTGTATTTGCTTTGTGTTTTCTGAACCTTACTCTATGTCTCTGACAACTCCCCCCACCCATTTTTTTTTTTTTTTTTTTTTTTTTTTTTTTTTTTTTTTTTTTTTTTTTTTTTTTTTTTTTTTTTTTTGTATTTTAGGACAGAGTCTACATGGCCTCACTGTGAAGATCAGCTTGTAATGATGACCCACCTGCTTACATCCTCCCAAGTGCTGGGATTACAGCCACACGCCTCCATGCCCAGTCCCAATTGCCATCTCAGGGGCGGGGCTGGCACAGCAGGCCTGGAAATCGAACCCCAGCCCTTGTGTCTGCCTAAACAGGCGCTTTAATCCACTGAGCTATTTGCTGGCCCTAACTTTCCCTTTTGTTCTTTAAATTGTTGAAATTTTTCTCTGCTCAGTTACCTTTGTCTGTTTGGACTTAAAGTCTCATTGTTCCAGTCAACTCTCCTTTCTTACCTTCAGTGTTGCGTGAAAAGGAAGCTGAAAGGAAATTCCCACAGCCCAGCTCAACACAACATGTAGGAATAAAGCCAGAGAAATAACGCGGCTCTATTAAAAGGAACATACGATTAGTTTTGAAAAATGAACACTCTAACCTGGCTAACTACAATTGCTCAAAAAGCTTGCTTTAAAAAGTGGTGGGGTCGACCACCCATGTGTAAATACTACATTTTTCTTTGGAGTGAGAAACCACAAGTGCCAATAAAGAACAAAATTTATAACAGAAATTGTAAAATAATAAGAAAAGGTTCATATAGGAAGGGGAACGAGGGAGGGGAAAGCAAAAAGGAAAGAAGAAAGAAAAGCACGAAGGGAAGAAGGGAAGGAGAGAGAAAGGGTGACTGGGAAGGAGGCAAAAGAAAAAATGGAAAAGAAAAAAATGGAAATAAAGCTTTTGGCTCTAGGAATTTTTTTTTTTTTTTTTTGAACTGGGGATTGAACTCAGGCCCTTGCGCTTGCCAGGGAAGCACTTATTCCACTGAGCCATCTCCCCAGCCCCGAAATAAAGCTTTTGTAAATAAGGAAGGGGAGAGGATGAAAGGAGGGTAGAGAAATGGGGACAAAAAAGAACCAAGTTATGTCATGTACAGGTACAAATTCCCTGTGATGAATGTGAACTCTCTCTCTCTCTCTCTCTCTCGATATATATATATATATATATATACACACACACACATCCCTAAAATGCACCAATAAATTTAATTTTTAAAAAAGTGGGAGGAGGGGAATAGTGATCTGTATAAAAGTTCAACCTCTTCAAGGCCCAGAATTAAGACACTTTTGAAAACAACAACTAGGCAAAAGGAATTTTAAAAGTACACTGTTGGGAATCAGAAAGGAACCGACAGGAAAATTAGAAGCAACTGAGAAATCCAAAAAAGGAAGGAACAAAGTGGTCTGAATTGCCTCCTGACTCTGGAGAAGCCGCCTCTGCAGAGGCAGGGTAACTGACAGGCCGGCAGCTCCGGTGAGACGCAGCAGTTCGGGCCTGCATGCCCAGGGCCCAGGAGGAGCCCGCACCTGTTGTGAACGACGGCAGCAGCTACACAGGGTTCTGCCTCAGTGTGACAACTTCAAGATGCAACAGCTGGTGAGGTGTTCCAGTGAGGCATCAGCCATACTGCCCAAACAGGCTTAATCAGGCACCATTTTGGAAGGTCTCGGGTATTTAAGACTGGGATGTAAAACAGCTAAAAAGCTGCTTCACTTCAGGGTTCCCAGTATAATCCTCCCTCATTGACAGGGGAGAGCCCAGGATGACCTTCCGGAACAGACAAGGAGCAGGGCTACACAAAGAATCCTTGGAGAGCTGAAGCTCAGGCTGGAAAGGCCTAATCCTCTAGGAAGCAGGCCATCCTTATTGTCCAAGGAGACAACTGGGTCAGAAAGTGTTGGTCACAAGTACCCAAACCTTTGCCCTGCTGAATACATGCAGCTCGCAGCTGAGGCTGGACTCCAGGGTGCACAGCGACACATGGTGGACTGCACAGCTGCCAGCACATGTGGCTAACAGAGCAGCTAGGCCCCGGATGAGCAGCACACATCACAAACCCACACACTCAGAGCTATGTGGATGAAACCAGGACTAGCTGGATTTCAAAGCTGCAGAACCTTGACCAAAAACAAACAAACAAAATAATGTATTCAAAAACATAGAGAAGGCCAGCAAGATAGCTCAGCAGATTAAAGCACCTGCACTCATTCCTGGTGTGCCATACCAGCCCCACCCCCAGGGCGCACTGAGACAGCAACTGAGACTGGGCATGGTGGTACATGCCTGTAATCCGAGTGCTTGGGAGCCTAAAAAGAGGAAGATCACTAAGAGTCCGATCTACGTAGTGAGACCCTGTACTAACTATATATTAATTTTCATTTGAAATTTATAATTTCAAATGAAAATTAATATAATAAAAAAATAACATAGAGAATTTTTTCCTTCTCTTTCCATTTCTGGACTTTTTCCTTTTTTCTCCACCATTTTTCTTCCCTGGCTTATTGAAGTTTGAGAAATGTTCCTTTTTCTTTATTTTTCCCTTTTGTTACTGTGATTTTTCTTTGTGTTCTCCATTTCTTTTTCTTTAATTTTCTTTCTCCTGTTTGTATTTAGTTTATTTATGTTTTAACGTATCCGTGTATTGCAGGGTCTCCCTACACAGCTTGCACTCATGGTGACATTCCTGCTTTCAGCCTCCCCAGCTCTGGCAGTGCGGGTGTGAGTCACCACCCCAGAACTGTGGCCCTCATCGGCCTGGGGATGGCTGGCACAGCATGCGGTGCCGGGATCAGACCGCAGTCCATGTGCTTGCCTAAGCTTGCCTAAGCAGGTGCTTGAGTCGCTGAACTATGCCAATGGCCAGTATTATCTTTAAATATCTATACAAGTATCTTTTCTTTCCTTAATAAGACCCTTTGTCTCACTTTTCTTGCTTCTTTCTCACCTCCCATTGTCAAATTATTCTTCATACATTCTCTTATTCGTCACCCCCTATATATTTACTAGTATAACCATTAAGATTTATAACTTTTTAAATAGTTAACTATCTGTTATTACTACTGAATTATTTTCTGTTGTTACTGGAAGTACAGCTATTGCATTTAGTAGATGCTAACTACCTATCAATATTTGATATACTTGTATTTACACTACCATCACAGATACCTTCTTGATGTTTATTGGTGGAGCATTATAGTCTCAATATCCAACTTGTCTTAGATGTTATTGTTGATTTAGTTGCCACTGCTAGGATTGTACAGTATCAATAATCAATAGGTTTTCCCTGCATGCCAATATCCAGATTAACATTGTATCTTTAACAATTCTCTAGTTCATTCTCAGACAACTGAGTACTGGACCAATTATACTGCAATCCCTGCCAAGTTAATAGAGATGGTCAGATCTGGAACACAGGCAAAGTACTATCCCAGAGATATCACTAAAAAGAAGATACTAACTAAAGACATCTCCAAATATCAACAGTATTTCCACTAAGTGCCCACAGATTGCAGCTTAAAACAGAAATACGAAAACACAAGAAAACAAAATTTCTCTCCCAAACTCCTAATTCTGCCAAACACAATTTGCGAGGTCTAGGGCTTGGCGGGGAGCGAAAGCTGTAACTATAAACATATATACATGCACCAAACACCAGCATGCCCACAGTTACGGTTTGTGTATGGTGTCCCCCAAAGCATCATGCAGTCATGGAGCGATTCTGGAGTTTGTGATTGATCTCTGTGCCTGTGGATGCTGCACGTGCCCTAGGGCAGGTAGTCTGCATTACCATGTAATGAGGGAAGAGAGGCTGGCCAGCTGCCAGAGCTGCTGCCACTCCCTTTGTCTCTGCTCTTCGCCACCTCCATGAACCATTTCTCTCTGCCCTGTGCCACTCTGCCTTGGAGCCAACTGAGCAAAGACTGCAATCTCCACTGACTTGGAACTAAATAAACCTTTGGTTCCCTAATTTTGAGTGTCCGGTATTTGTCCCAGCAATGAGAGACGAGTAACTGAGACAGAATTTGGTACTGGAGGAGTGAGGCTGCTGCTGTGGCTAAACATGATCATATGGAATACAAGCTTTTGGCAACGGATTATGGGAAGAGATGGGAAAGGTATGGAGATTTCATCTGCAAGAAAGGCACTGGAGCAGCTTCAGCTGTTCTCTATGGGAGATGCTGGTCAGAGCTCAGAAGACCAGAAGGCTGATAGAAATGTTTTCTGCAAACACTGGGCTGGGCGGGTTCTGCTAGAAAGAAAGACTGCACTGGTTGTTGGACTCCAGATGATTTTTGTGTTACGGGCTAGCAAAAAGTTTATCTGCATTCTGGTCTTATCTAGACTTTGCCTGAGACTGAAATTAAGTGTAGTGGACTGATTAATCTGGCAAAACATATGTCAAAACAGTTGAATATTGAGGCAATGGCATGCCTGTTGTTGAGAGCTTTTAGTCAGATTTATGTTGAAAATCAACAGCAAAAAACCCAGCAGGACAATTTAAAATGTTGTGACTTTGGCCAGAAAGGAAACTCCCAATAGAGCTGTGGACTACAAAGATAGAGCTGAGAGGATCTCCATTGCCAAGAAAGAAGCAGAGAATCAAAAGGATAGCATGAGGGCGACACAGGAGGTGGCAGGTCTCTACCCTCTGCAACCTCAGAATTGGACAAGTCAGGGACTTTGCATGGAGGGGAAGTCACAGAGCTCCCTGTTCCAGATGGCAGCAGTGGCCACACTACATTCCAGAATGGCACTGGCATGGAGAATTCATTCCTCAGAATCAGGGTCAGAGTGCTCAGTGATCCAAGCACTTGACCCCTACAGCCAACAGAGAAAAAAGCCTGGCCACTGCTCCAGCTGGCAGCAGACTTTGGTATCATCCACATGGCACTGTTTTTAGGTGTTTGCAGAATGCAGGAGCTTTGAGGTTAAGAAGGCTTCTAGCTTGATTTCAGAAGGCCTGGGAGGCCAGGCAGTGTACCCCTGGGAGGGCAGTGTGTAAAGCTGTGAGAAACCCTGGAAGTTTGGAAAAGGCAGGAACATGAATCATCTAAGGGAAACTGCAAAGAGGGAGCAAAGCAGGCCTGAGAGAAAAGCCATGGGAGCCACCACCAAGAGGGTAGAGCCACATGGAGCTCACAATTTGCCACCAATTGCTTCAGATGTTCCTCATGGAACTACAGGACTTGATGTTTGCCATGCTGAATTTTGAATTTATTTTGCCCCAATGCTTTGTACTCCCCCGTTGTTTGTACCTTTTGGATTGTGTCACTGAATGCTAGAAGTGTTTAATTCTTCATTTGTACAGGGGCTCATAGCAGAGTGTGCTTTTGATCTTGGAGGAAACTTGGACTTTTCAACAATGCTGAAACCATTAGGACTTTGGCAACTCTTGGAGATGGGCTAAAAAGTCTTTGTCATAAAGGGCAGTGCTTGAGTCTTCTGGGTCCATGGGAGGAATGTTGTGCTTTGTGTGCAGTATGCCTCCAAAGCCTCCAAATTCATGGGATGGCTTCTGGAGTTTGTGATTGATTATTGTTGGTGCGGACGCTGCACTTGCTGTGGGGGAGGTCATCTGCACGACAACGCAAGGAGGGGAGAGAGGCTAGCTAGCTGCCTGAGCAGCTGCTACTCTTCCCTTTGTGCTCTCTGCTCTTGGCCACCATCATGAAAGGTTGCTCTCCGCCATGTGCTGCTTGGCCTTGGAGCCAGCTGAGTACGGCCTGGAAGCTTTAGAAACTGTGAGCTAAATAAACCTGTCCTTCCTTCATTTTGAGTATTGGGTAAATTGTCCCAGCAATGACAGAAAAGTAACTGAGACACCTACCTGCATAAAACTCTCCTGGACACAAAACATGAGATAAACATTAACAAAATTATAATGGGGGGCCATAATACTCCAATGTCACAAATAGATCAAGTAGACAAATTATCAACAAAGAAATATCTGAGTTGAACAAAACCTTCAAACAATTAATTTAATAAATATCTAGAGAGTTCCATCCAACAACATAATATACATTCTTCTCAGCATCACATGGGACTTTCTTCAAAGAAAAAATTAACAGAGTGAAGAAAAAGTTCATAAAATGAAAAAACATTACCAGATATTCCTCAGACAGCAGACTGATACAATATCTAGAACAGATAAAGAACTCAAAAACTTAGGCCCCTGCCTAAGACCCAATCAAAAACGGCAACTAAACTGAACAAACAATTCTCAGAAGAAATAGTGATGGCATGAAAAAAATTCATCCTCCACAGGAATGTGATCATTGTGTACTATAAATATATATTGATAAAAAAATTAAACTAAGGCAAAAACCTGTACCATACCTAGTATTCCAAAAAGCTGAACATAATACCCTGGAAAGCTGTAGAGTTTTATAGTTCCCAAGTGACTCTGATACTCATCTTGGGTTGGAAATCCCTGGAGATTTAAGACTTAAGAAATCTACTCAACTAAATCAAAGTTAAAGAGGAATCAATGAATAGACCCAATTTAGACTATTTTAAACAGCATAATCTCTTGCTGTAATTCCTAATGTTCTTTTCAATTAACCTAAAATGGTTACATACACATGACTATAAAACAAAGTCCTAAAACCAATTTTTAAATCAGGCTTTTATTGATGACCAAAAGAAACTCGAGCAGATTTATGTTCTAGTTTGTATACTTTTGAGTTGTATTTTAAGAAAAAGGGAGTTTTTAAGAGTCTGTCTTGTTTAATTAGAAAACATATAACCTAAAAATGCTAACATGTAATGCAAATTTATCAGAAATAATTATAAAGGATTATCACTGCTATGGCACGAATACCGCGATAAGGATTTCCTAAGGTTCACATATCTACTTCCTTAAGAGAAGGGTACACACAGGGAGAACCAGCAATTCGCTCCTCTTTAGCCAACAGCCAGAGAACCAGGTCTCAAATGCGGCCCAACGTGAACTTGCCTGAATCTTACAGAAGTGGGACAGGAATCTTTTGTATCGACTTTTCGTTAAACTTATAAGAAAACCACTTTGAAACAGAACACTGGCCATGTCAAAGGAAATTTATTCTATTAAATGTAAAACAGCCCTCACCACAGGAATAGCACAAACAATTCTCTATAGACAACACAAACCACAGGGACAAAAAGATCACTGTGCAGTGTGACCCATGGTGATAAGGTGCTGGCCACCTGCCACTCACATGGGTCGAAGCCGAACGCCTATGCTCTACCACACACATGAATATGGCTACTGCCCAGTGCAATACTGTGTGTCTCATCTATGGCACAGCCATTTGGGCCCTAATCCCCAGACTACTGATGGAGGACATGCCTCCGCCCCTACCCCTCTGCTGCCCACTTTCGGACAGGCCCAGGGCTAAATCAGCTCTAAGAAGGACAAGTCCTTACTCACCCTCCATTAGATTTGAAAGCATGATGTGTTCCATTTTATAGGAGAAAACTCAAATTCCCAAACCAGATGTCCATAAAAGCCCAAAGAAGATCCAGAAAGCTAAAAACTGAAAGAGAATCTAACTATGTGAATAAATAGAAAAGAAAACCTTAAGTATTTTCTGCTAAATTGGATCTAAATTTTTTGTACTATAATACATTATTTTAGCATTAGTTTCCTTCTTAATTTCTTCTGCAGAGAAGTCTACTAACAAAGTCCCCTTACCCTATGAAGATACCCAATTTATATTGTCAAATTATAGATCAATTATTTTTGTAGCAAATCATAAACAATATATTCTCATGCTCTCTCAAAGAGCTATCTGAAATCCTGAGTATTATAAATCCCTGAAATGTATGTGGATAACACTGAAATTCAGTTATAAGGTGTTATAAGGTAACATGTGACAACAATTATACATTCAATAGATAAATTAGAATAATACATTAAATATTAGAAACATTATTCAGCACCCAAAATGTTTGTATCGTCTAAAGAATTACACAAAGTACATAAAATTCCAAACCTAAGTGAATTCACCATAATGCAAAGACTTTTATGGGAATTTTGGGATTTATTACATCTTCTGAAACAGTAACCAAACTTGCCTCTTGTATTCACTAGAATCTCACAGTGGCCAACTCTGGGCTACAGTTTTTAGGGATCCTTCCTTGTAAAAATTCCTGCAGTAGTTATGTAGTAGTTTAGTTTGCTAAGCTACCAACCTGCTCCAAAAATAAGACACATCAAACAATCATTTCCCGCACTGGGGGGCAACTGAGGAGAGCAACGAAAAATGGAAGAAAGAGGAAAGAGAGGACGGAGTCTGGTGGCTGGAGAAGAAGTGAAGCAAGAAGAGGGGAGAGACATGAGAATGCACCATGTTGGGACTGCAATTTCTGTTCTCCAAAGGAGAAGAAACCAAACAGTGGTAAATGGATGTCCTAGTGGTAAATAAGACACTCACCAGTCCTGAGGTACCAAAGACTTATTTATTGTTCATGGCAAATGGCACCCATAATACATTTCTTAATAATGCGCTTACATCACAAGCACAATTTTAATTAAAATCTAGTATGTTAAAATTAAAGATAATTTTCTAGGAAAAGGATTCATTTTATGTTACATACATATAAAGCATAAAAAATTATCTGCACATTACTGTTTAAACCTAAAGCTTTATATTTTTTTTGCACAAATTCACACAGTTTATTGTTAAAGAATTTATCTCAAAATCAAAATGCTCTTATTCCTCTATAAAGAATTACATATCTGATCATACTTGGAGGGGAAAAATAATAATTTTAAGTTTGTCTAATCAACAAAGTATTTTTATAGAAATACCCTCACTTATATATGACTAAAAATGAATTGCTTTCATTTAATATTATGTTGTGAAATATTCAAGTAAATAGTTTTAAAAAATGTAATTATCTCTATTTTGTTCCCAGATTATCTTTAATATTTTCTGTAGTTAAATCTTAAGTATTTCAATTGTATTTAAATAAAGGTTGAAGTTAACATTCTCAACACTGAATTAGATAAAAAATATCTGTATCGTTATGCTTCAGATCTACTTCCATTTAGCACATGGTTCTTTTTTCTTTAAATAATTTTATTGAAAAACAATTAATAATAAGAGTTTCAAAACCAATTAATAGAACAGTTTCAATAATAAATACATTGCATATTGTTGTCTTAGTGGTTATTCATTGTATAAGATGCAGACATGATATCCTGTTCACAAACACTATTAGAACAAATCTTTCTATTCATTGAATTAAGAGAATGTAAAGCATTACTTCTCTTTTACTGTATTGTCCTACAGTTTTCTAAATGTGTAGAAACAAAAAACATTAAAGGACTAATTTTCTCAACTATTATTTAAAGAACTATGCTATCATTTAATGCTTATCCAAGTACCCAGTAAGTATTCAACAGCTCAACAAGTATATCTTGAAACTTAATAAACATGAAACACTTCGACAGAGATGAGATAAAAAAGTTTAATATTCTATAACAATTTATCGATACAGTATTTTGACAAAAACTATCCTCATTTTGTAGCACACTGCAAAATAAACTGAAGCACTTTAAAAGGAGTGCTGAAATACAGTTATAGAAGATTTTTTTTTCTTGCTGTGATCTTAGTTTGTAAAAAATTATACTTCAGCCAAAACCCATGGCTGCCAAAAATCAGATGACTAATTTAGAGCAAACTCAGTTGCGTATGTGTATAAACAGAGAAGTGCTTGCATGTATTTGTTAGCGTGCGCGCACATACACACACACACACACACACACACACACACACACGCCCCACATCATACCCTCCCCTAACCAGGGTAAACAAGCCTACCTCAAAGGAGACACATGTGCCTCAAGTCACCAAAAGGACATTTAAAAACTTTTTAAAATTTATTTATTTATTTATTTGTTCCAGAGTCTCACTATGCAGCTCAGACTCATAGTGACCCTCCTGTCTCAGGCTCCCCCGCACCAGCATTACACCAGCACACCCAGTTTCCAGACCAGCACAACATACGTTACTGGGGAGCAAACCTGGGTCCTCGTGATGGCAGGCAGGCACTTAGACAGCTGAGCTATCTCCCTGGCCCTACAACCTTTTTCTTTTCAGACAGCATTCAAAAATTTCACATAGTTCAATCATTTAAACTTCATTTATATTCTTCTCCATAAACTTTCCTCATTAGGTTACTTATTTTGGAGAAGAAAACAAGCAAAGGCTGGCTGTAGGATACTCCCCACTCACCAGTACTCCCAGAAGCAGCTACACAGCTCTACACAGTCATGCGGGCAGGGGAGCTGGCTCGGCAGCGTAAGTGCCTGCCTGGCAAGCGCAAGCTCCTGATTTGATCCCCAGTTTCAAAAAAAAAAAAATTTGTGTTTCCAAACCTTTAGCCATACCACCTGGTAAGATGAGTTTAGTCACAACTTGTTATACATCATCAAAAGTTTTTGTTTTAGGCTTTTTTTTAAAAAAAAAAGAATGTACGTGGTACAGGGTCTTGCTAGGCAGCTCCGACTCGTAGTGATTGATCCTCCTGTTTTCAGCCTCCCCAGCAGAGGGATTGCAGGCGAGGCCACCACACCTGGTCTCCATGGCTCAGCCTGCCCAGGGTTGGGGCCAGCAAGGCATGGGGCTTGCTTTAAGCTTTAATCAAGCATCTTTTCAGTAACACCTCACTTGTACAGATATAGGTGTCTCTTCAACAAAAAGATGCAATAAACGAATTTCTCTAAAATCATGTTTGTGCCTCCAAAGCAGACTTAAAATTATAATCCAGTAGAAAGTAAAATCTATCTAACATTAAGAAGTTTCTGTTTTGCATACACATGGGAATTTTATTAACTCCTCTTTGCTCTTTGTATTTTTTTCCTATTAACACAGAAAGTAGTATAAGTAAGCATTACTATATTTCATGTTGTTCTCATTAGATTCTTAAGCAACATCTAAATTGACTCTTTGTGAATTTTAGCAATTATAATTCTTAATCTACCTATGATTATTTTTAGTATATTAATTAACCAAAGCTTGATTCCTGAAGGAATGCAGTAAGAAAAATGTTTGTCTCTAAAACAAGTAATGCAAATTAATTAAAAGCAATTTAATGGGCCGGGAAGATGGCTCAGTAGAATAAGTGCTTTCCTAGCAAGTGCAAGGGCCTGAGTTTAATCCCCAGTTCCGCAAAAAAGTGTAATTTATTGAAGGCTTTAAGATACACACTTTTCAAATGTTTTATCTTATAACACCCATATGATGTGAATTTCTAAATTTATTTAAATTTAAATATAAGTTGAAATTACTGAATTAAATGAAAACTCAAACCATCTCAAACTGTTATTAATCAATTTTAATAGTTGATTTTAAAGCACATTCTCAGGAATACAGATAACATTAATACTTTTTAAATAAGTTTCTGAATTTACAGTGATTCACAGAGCTTTCTAGAACTTTTAACCCTAAATAGATTAACTTTTAACTGATGTTTAAATACCAGAACAGGTGACTTTCCTCTCTAATCTAGAACCTTTTCAGGTAACAATAACAGACAAGCTCTGCCACCAATGAGACCCCACCATGAAGACCACATCAAATTTAAAACTGAATGCTCCAAGTTTTTCTACAGCCTACGTATCTTATTTGAAAATAAAAAATATCAAGCTAAGCAAAGGTACCAAGTAAATCATATCATTCCGTACTCACTTCACAGTAGAAATTTAATTATGAAGTACTTTAAAAGTATCAGAATAAACTCAAGGTCATGAAATGAACACCTACTAATAAAGTATCTCATATAACCTGCAAAATCACTTTTCAAGTTTATTATCTTTATCAACATATACTGTATTTTGCACCAGTGGAAAAAAAAGATATTGAAAAGATACCAGTTTTCAAAATTTGAAGTAAAAACAAAATCTGACAACATAGCACTACTCCAAAAGATTATTTATTAAACTATAAGAATTTTCATCTTACATGAATGTGTTTCCATATGATAAGTAGTAATCTTACATAAAAATTAAAATCTTCCAAAAATTGATGCCATTTGATACTTGCAACACTATTTCTTTTTCAGAAAAACAACTACTGGGGCTAAAATTCAGACTGATAAAAGAAAACTGGGAGGCATCAAAAAGACATGATAAAAACAAGGCCTGAGCCGGGCGTGGTGGCGCATGCCTGTAATTCCAGCACTAGGGAGGCTGAGGCAGGAGGATTGTTGTGAGTTTGAGACCAGCCTGAGCTACAAAGTGAGCTTAAGGCCAGCCTGAACTGCACAGTGAGACCCTGTCTCAAAAAGACCAAAAAAAAAAAAAAAAAAAAAAAAAAAAAAAAAAAAAAAAAAAAAAAAAAAAAAAAAAAAAAAAAAAAAAAAAAAAAAAACAGGGCCTGAGTTTATGTTCTTCCTAGAGATGAACATAAAGGGTTTAAAATCAAGAGCCTATTCTGCAAACACTGTTAATTCAAGTAACTCAGACTCTCTTATAAAGAGCCTTCCTATGTAGATGTTTGTTTGAATCCCACCTTAAAGAATGCTACAGCAGTCACTACAATGAAATCCAAGCTACTTCTGTCCCATACTTTTTAGCTTTAATATGAAGAATTTGGATCACAGCATCATTTTTTGTTGTCACACTAACGGTACAGAAAGAACACATGCTCAATCAAGAATTTACGACTTAAAAGAGAAATTCTTTATGGTGTTGAGAACACATTATTTTCATCTTTCACTGCTTAGTTACTATCTTCAAAAGTTGACTACCTTGGGCTGAGAGATGGCTCAGCGGTTCAGGAGCCTGCCTGACAAGCACAAGGACTTGGGGCCGATCCCCAGTACAGCACGCCATGACAGCCCCATGCCATGACGGCCTCACACCAAGCCAGCCACCAAAACTAGGCGTGGTGGCACACACCTGCAATGCCAGCGCTGGGGCGGTGAGACAGGAGGGTCAGCATGAGTCAGCTGCGTAGCAAGGTCCTGTACCTAATAAATTTAAAAAGTAAAAACAAAAAATTTTAAACGGTTGAATAACAACTGACACAGGAGCTTGAAAATTAATTAATCTCAATATTACAGGGATTACATAAATATATATTAACCCATTCAGACAAGCTTTATGCATTTTTTTTTTTTTTTTTTTTGGAGGGGAGAGTCTACAGGGTGTTCAGGATCTCACTACTAGATAGGACTTATAGTATAGTGATCCTCCTGTTTATCATCTCCCAAGAGCTGGGATTACAGGCTTGTGCCACTACACCCAGTCTCAATTGCCACTCAGCATGCTCTAGGGGCAGAGCCAACAAGTCAGGCCCAGGGATTGAACCTGCTGCCCCTGTGGCTGCTTGCAGATGCTTTAATCCGCTGACCTATTTGGCCAGCCCTGCATCATGCATTCAAAACAAAACTTTAACATGGGGAAAATGAGGTTAAAACAAGTCAGGATGTTTACTTATCATTTGTATCTTAATACCGTAGAGACTTAAAGTTACTAATACAATAAATATGTATTCTTGATAAGAGAATGTTCCATCTGCTTTAATAAATTTGCATCATTAAATGAGAGTATCATATTTGCTAGAAAAGGACAAGATGATAGATCTACAGAACATTTACTACAAGTTGTGCTGCTATAGATATAGATAGGTATTTATCACTCAATAGCATAACTTTTTAACTCTTTTGCAGAGATATATCGAAGAGAGATGGCTGGGTCCTAACAGCTAAATCTTGGAAGCAGCTATACATACATCAGCATGGCAAGTACTATGTACAGTGCAGCACTGCTGTGCCATAAAGGACAAACGAGCCGCATGAAGGAACAGAGATACACCTTAAGAACATAATGTTAAGTGAGATAAACTAGACACCAAAGCTGAATGTCACTTGGTTTCGCTTACATGAGAAACTAATAATATAAAGAGTAAAATAAAAGACAGGAACAGAAAATAGGAAGAGAGCTTTTGCAAAAGAGGAAGAGAACCAGAGACAGGAGTAGAGAAGAGGGAGAGGAAAGGGGGACAAAAGACAGAGTTGGGTTATGCGCACCTACTAATATACCATGCTGAGCAGAATTATGATGTTATAAGCATGTACCAATAAAAATGAAAAACAACTACAGAAGAGCAGCAATTTGGACTAAAAAGACAAAAGATAATGGATTTAAGGAATATTTATAGCCTTATTATATAATTGAATTTCTAACTACTCCAGTGTTTGGCCATGTCATAATCATATTTCACTGAAAAGGCCTGAGATCTTTCCTCAAAAAGAGCTCTGAAAATGTTAGTGATAGCTGCTCTGGCTGTACAGAGGTATGAGGAATCCGAGACACTGATCAACAGCATATGGTGGGCATAGTTTTAAGTTGTCTGAATGCAATAAGTTTTAATTTTACCCAATATACAAAAAATCCATACCTATTAACGAGCTAAAATTGCTGTTTCCGTACATGTACATACACTGCACACCGTTATGTGACACACTTCATTTTCATATGTCTTTTCGCTGACATGGACATTATCACCATCTACAGTCAGTCACCTTCCCAGTGGACAGCACACCGGCTACCACTCCTCTCTTGCCTGAACTCAGGGTCTGCCGACCAGCCTCTCCTCTCCCTCCCCACCACCTCTACCCGCCCCTTGGAACAACTGCGGTGCTTTCAACTTCTCTGAGATCAACTTTTCTAGACTGCACACAGAAGTGAGCTTAGGGGGCATTCTGTCTTCTGTGCCCATTTACTGAACATAATGATTTTTTCTTTTGCATATCCATATTGCATTTATACATATGTGCTGCATTTCGTCATCCACTCACCAGTGGATGGCTACTTAGGTTTTTGCAACTTCTTCCTACTGTGAGTCATAGTGCCATAATGACTTTAGATTCTGTGAACCCCTATGTGACAATACAGTTTGGCACCTCACCAGACTCAGAACTGTTACTTCTTGGTCTAGATGCTTTATGTTAATTTATGTTACAATTTGAAACAACCCCAGTTCATGTATCCTGAAAATAAACTAGCTGAAGATTGAAAAGTTACTGAACAACAAGTACAGTACAAGTGTACTTTTATATGGATGACTAGTTGGTTTTTTCATTCTAGTGCTGATTAGCAATTATACATACTATACTTGCAGATTTAAAAAATGAAGGTGTTGAGGAGACAGCTTGGTTGCCTAAGCACCTGCCTGGCAAGCACAAGGACCCGGGTTTGAACCCTGGTACCACATGCTGTGCCAGCTGCATGCCTATAATCCAAGTGCTGGGGAAGCTGAGCCAGGAGGATCATGAGTCTGAACTAGGTAGTGAGACATTGCAACAAATGAATAAATAAATAATTTGAAAAGAAAAATGGAAATTTATTAATTCAAAAATGTTTTAAAACAATGGATTATTAATCACAATATTGTTTCTGCACAACAGAATTCATTTCTTCTGTTCTTGTTTTGGAGACAGGGTCTCATTATGCGCAGGCTGGCTCTGAACTTGCTACGCAGGCCAGGCTGGCCTTGGACTCATGCACATCCTGCTGCCACAGTCTCCTGAGTGCTGTTATTACAGGCATGCACCTCCACGGTTGGCTTTTATTTTATCTTTGAGACAGGGTCTAGCCAAGTAATTCAGGCAGTCCTTGTACCCTTATACAACCCAAGCTGATCTCTGCCAGGCAATCCTCCTGCTTCAGTCTCCCAAGGGCTGGTAGTAGTTTTTGTTTTTTAAGATGGAATGTTTTTTAGGGAGACTCAATTAGCCTACACAGCTTCCTGAGTATATTCATATAGTTCAGGCCTAAGATTGAAAGGGTACCACGTAATTACACAATTGCAGCTATGATTTCCCAAACAATTATATTTTTTCTACCTAAATGTTAAACTTAAGTTTAAAAATCAACAGCAGGCTGGGGAGATGGCTCAGTGGAATAAGCGCTTCCCTGGCAAGTGCAAGGGCCTGAGTTCAATCCCTGGTTCCACAAAAAAAAAAAAAATCTACACCATTTGACAAAATGCCCTGTACAACCTAATATTTTTCTATACATTTTTATTTAAAAGCAAAATAAATTAAGTTGAACTTCCTTTTTACTAATAACTTCCTTATTTTATACTATCTGCAACTACAATTTGAGTTATTTGTATATATATATTGCCATCCCATGTCCTAGAAATTTTAAGTTCCATTTGCTGAAAATTTCCAAGCTATATTCATTCTCATTTGCCTTCAGGTTCTAAAGTAAATGAATTTATAGTTCTTTTGGTATTACACACCTCACAGAACACAGAAAGGGTCAAAATGAAAATAAAGCAAACTTATGAAAGCTTAAAGAGAAAGGAAATAGCTAGCCAAATAGCTCAGTGGATTAAAGCGCCTGAAGCAGGTGCAGGGGTCTGGAGTTTGATCCCCAGGCCTGTCCAGCCAGCCCCACCCCCAGGGCACGCTGAGCGGCCAATTTAGACTGGGTGAGGTGGTGTGCACCTGTAATCCCAACTCTTGGGGGGCTGTAAACAGCCAGTTCACTATAAGTCTGATCTAGTAGTGAGACCCTGAACACCCTGTAGACCCTTCCCTAAAAATACAAAAATAATAAATAAATATAAAGAGAAAGTAAAGATTCTGTTTTTATCATTCATATTGACTCATAATGAACATTATGTGTAACATAGAGTTTATTAAGAGTTCATACATATATATGTGTATATATACATATACACACAAGACTCTATATATAAGAGAGTCTATATATATGAATCTATAGCAATGAATATACTGGTAAAACAAAGTGAATGTATTCTGACATTTTAAACAAAATATATTCAGTATGAAAGATAATAATTGTGCAAAATAATAGTATTTTTGAGATGTTCTCCAAATATCAAACTTAAACATCTGCTGTAGGGGTGATGCATATGAATTTCAACATTTATGCCTCTGTGGGTAGCTTTTAAACAGGCATGTCGTATCAAATTGTTCGTATTCTCTTAAAATAGTCTGTGAAATGATACACACAGGGCCACAGCCCAAAGGCATCCTAACCCAAGGAAGCAGTGACTTGTATCTGTGTACTGATCTTTCCCTTTATAGTCTTCAGAGCTGTACTAAGTCACTGTTTTTAGGAAGGAATAACTAAATCCATTCTATTACTTCTTATTATACCATGAAAGCTATTGATATCAAAAGAACAAGTGGCTGTAGCAATTAGTTACTGAAACTAATCTTCAACTGATTTGGTGGTGGAAGGAAACAAGCATAAAAAAATAAATAAAAGCATCAAGTTTAACATTTTTTGTTTTGTTTTATTTAGCACCAATTAAAATTAAAGCCTAAAGTTTTTTGTGTTACAGGGAAGAAACATGTAGAGGTCCTTAAAGGAAAATAATCAGCCAAAAGAACTTTAGATAGTTTCAGAGCAGTGTTGCAATGAAATTAAGACCCTCCCCAAAAAAGTCACTTTTCCTTTTAAATGGAGAATGACCGACTACATTCTTAGAAAGTTTTTAATGAAACCAATGTAGAACTTCTCCTATATGTTTACCTGAATGCTCAGTTTAGGCACCTACCTGAAGATCAGAATAGATTAATATAATAAAAATTAACATGGCTCTAAATAAGTTATTTTACTGAAAGGTATACACACTTAAGAGTAATAAAAGAGCCGGGTGTGGTGGCGCATGCCTGTAATCCCAGCACCCGGGAGGCTGAGGCAGGAGGATTGTTGTGAGTTCGAGACCAGCCTGAGCTACGAAGTGAGTTTAAGGCCAGTTTGAACTGCATACTGAGACCCTGTCTCAAAAAGACAAAAAAAAAAAAAAAAAAAAAGAGTAATAAAAGAGATGTCAGGATAAAAAAGGGGATAATTAAAAACACAACCAAAAATGCGATTGCAAAGGCTAGAGAAGAAATAGAATACTATTTAAATAAAGTTATACTTCTTTTTAATTGTACAACTAGTCCTAGTGCCGCTTCTCCCACTGGTCTGCTTCCGCAGGCCCTCACTTGCTCGGTGCACTGAGGGGACGGTCGGTGTGGTGCAGGATTTTTCGCGTCCTGGCTTTTGTGAGCCTTCTCAGCGTTGGCCAGAGTGACAGAGAACACCCTAAGACGGCTGTGGGGGGAAGCCACCATAGTCTGCCACTAACCTGGATTACCTACTGAGGCCTTGTCTTAAAAGGAAGAAAAATAAATAAAAGTAAATCTGTTCACCTGAAAAAAAAAATAATAATAATTGTACAACTAGAAAAAGACTGTTAGGAAAGACTGGTACAAGTAGGCATGAAAACAACCTTAGAAATACAATAAAGCTAAATGGTGGGGGTAGTGCTTTCAAATTATACAAACTCATTTGCAGTTTCATAGGAAAAAAACACTGTCGAAACTTTTCAAAATCACGACAAAGAGCTTTATTTCATTAGGTATTCATTAGTCATTATACTGATTTGAAAATGAATTTAATGATCCTAGTGGATAACTGAGTGGCACTTAAAAGTGAGACTGCAAAAATTTAGAATTCCTTCTGGCCCAGACCTTTATTAATCCAATTGTCACCATTTCTGAAGAACTCACTTATCATCATAATTTGATTTTAATATTATATTACCTAATTCTATTCAAATTATAAGTAATCTTTTAAAGTTAGCTTGTAAAGAACCAAAATTTGAATAGAATTAACCCCTTAAATAAGTATATGAAATAGCATCCACTTCTGGCTCATATAAATATTTGCTGAGTCATAATTTTACATTTATGTAGACATATATACACACATATATGTACATATGAATAGTTTTTGTATTAATATAAAGAATCACTATGTATATGCATACAGGGGTTTATACATACATAGGTAAATACATAATGTATAATTCCTAGAAAAACTCTATAATCCACTGTAGACATAGAGTCTATTCTTCAGCACTGTTTACTTAGCCAAATGATTCATGATACATAATTAGTTTAAGGCAAAATGAAAGAAGGCAGGCAAAATATATTGTACAAAATCCTCAGCTGTAAATATTTAGGTAGGAGATATATATACACACACAATTATTTATACATATTTCAACTAATAATTGTTTCCATATTTAGAATTATTCACATGGCATTAAATTGCATTCATTTTAAGATAGCTTGCTAAAAAGAAACTGGTATTTTTAAAACAAACTATAAAATTAATAACAAAAATTAAAATAAAATTAATAACAAAAATAGTCAACAAAAGCAAGTTTGAAAACTGAGAAACAGACTCCCAAAAGCAAAACGTTAAAGTGACAGGAAGTACTAAGCGTCAAATTTGAGCTCTACCAAAATGCCCCTGAAACTTCAGCAGCTCTCAGCATCAAATGGCTCTGCACGTGCGGAGTGGTCAGTAGAACAAGGGAATACTGACAGCTGTTTAGCACACAGCCTTGGGCCTGCCGCCCAGCTCTGCTCCAGGAGGTGCTGGATCCTCAGGACTCTGGCAAATGATCAAAGATGTCTTCTACAGGAAGGACAATCTGTAACCCAGGAGACCCCTTTTGACACAACTGAAGATAGACTATAATTGAAAAAACTGAGCATATTTACATAATTAATATTAAACAACAAGCTTCTTCCTCCACTCTTTTCTGGAACACTGACATCTATGCCAAATCTCATCTCTGAGCACTTATAGCAAACAGAGGTGAAAAAATTAATTTTAGCTAAAATTAATTCAACTAGATTCTAAAGATAAACCCTAAGCTTTAATTGTATGCTGAGGGCTTCAAATACTTTTTAATCTCCATACCCTTAAAAATATACAAATAATTTAATATTTCCTGAAAAGTGAAAAAAATATTTACTATAAAAGCTAAAATTCAAAACAACAACAAAAAAGGCAATATAGAAAAAAAACAGTAGCCGAAAGACATAAACCACCACCACAACAACATTCTTTTTACTATCTGGACAGAAAAGGTTGACAGTAAAACAATATGAAGCTATAAAAAAAGTATTCAGAAAATAACAATAAAACAGATCTTGGAAATAAAACTATGACATCAGAAATGAAGTACTCAATAAAGAAACAGGATGATAAATTCAAGAAATCCCCTCAAGTTGAGGAGAAAAGAAGGAAAAAGCTATGAAAGATAAATCAAATGAGTTCGTCTGTGAAACACCAGGCTCAGTAGAATTCCAGAAAGACTGCAGACAACAGGAAAACAAATCAACATATAATTCTAGACTAGCTCCCAGAAAGGAGACACATGTGCTTCCAAATTAAGAAGCTGTGTTCCCAACACACAAGATAAAAATACATCAAAGCATATGATTCCCATAAAAACAGGAGGAATGAGAATAGCTTCAGAGTCTTCACCAGAAAGTAACATAACAGAGCAACGGCTTCCTATACTTGAGGGAAACTGATTTCCACTTAAATTATTTACCCAGTCCAACTGCCAACTGAGTGCAAGAAAAGAGAGACAACTTTTAAATCAAGAATTTCAAACATGTATCTCCCATACACCCCCCACTCCAGTAGCTATGGAGGGATGTATTTTATCAAATGAGATAGTCTCCCAAGAAAGAGAAAGCCACAGGAAACAGAAATGTGAATCAAGGGGAAAAGACAACTAAGGCTCAAGAAGCTGCAAGAAGCTGGCAGAGATCTTAGGACGCAGCCCCCCAGCCCCCAACCCAAAGAGCAGACTAGCTAGAAGCAGCCATCAAGGGCACCACTACTACTTCCCTTTCTTTTTTTCCTTTTTCCCATTTTATGTATTTGATACAGGCTCTCATTGTGCAGGCACTTAGTCTGCTGAGCTGCTACTCACTGGCCCTTGATTTCCTTTTTTAATCTAATGAAGCTATTAGAGAACATGTTGAAGCTAAAGAAAGGGAAGACACCAAAAGAAAACAAAATGATAGAAGGATCTTGGAAAAGGAAGAATGAATCCTCCCACCAAAAAGAAAAAAAAAAGGTGAAAAATATATCCAGGATAAGAACAAAATGACTTTTGAGAAACATAACAAAGGAAAGGCGACCATTGAACTATGTAAGGAATGGAGGGAAGGGAGAAGGCAAAGGGAAGGCAAAAGAGCTACAGACCACAGCCTCTAACCATGAAGGGTCAGAGGGCTACACAGGCCAAACAGGCAGGAAGGGCAGAGAAACAAGGCTAATGAGTCAGCAGCTTTATGAAAAACAAAAGGAAAAAAAATTAATATTGTAATACATTGCTGCACAGCGATTCCAAGTTGCAAATACAGTGAGTAGAGATCTGAGTAAAAATACATGGCATTGGCATCAAAATAGACCTGAGGATCAGTGGAATAGATTAGAATATGCAGACGCGTCTATGAAAACACTCAGCCATCTTATCTTTGACAAAGGGGCTACACAAGCCCACTGGGAGAAAGATAGCCTCTTTAACAAATGGTGCTGGAAAACATGGCTTTCTACATGCCGAAAACTAAAAATTGACCCAGCTCTATCACCATGCACTAAGTTAAAGTCAAAATGGATTGAAGATCTAAACGTTAAAACAGAAACACTCAAT